>APFE031485004.1:0-61650 GCA_000404065.3 Pinus taeda | reverse complement strand
CCAAAATTTTATCTTATGTGATTTCTATTAAAAGACTTTGCTTGATTTTTTTTAACAACTATATTTTAACAATTATTTTCTTATATTAAAATATTATTTATTTAGTCAAATCTAAGGGTTATACTATAACGGCTAAATCAACTCTAGTGGTTAGTAGACCAGTAACACCAGAATATATTGTTTTATGCATATACTTTTAGCATCTACAATATGTAATTTTGTTCATTATGAATAATGCGATTTTCTTTTGAATTTTTTTTTTTGAAAATCTTGTCCTAATTATGATGTGATTTTGACCATTTTTTTTTCAAATACAAATTTCCACAATTATATATTTTTTTTAAATAAACTATTTACAATTACTTAAATTGAATAAACCCTGGAATAAAATCAAAACATTTACTAAAATTCAAATTAACCCTTGAACATCATCAAAACATGAAAAAAAAATGAATGAAATAATTACCACAATTTATTTATAAATATTTTAAGAAATGTAAGCCAAATTTCTTACCAATAAACACTACCCATTTAAAAAAAAAATAACTTCCACCAGAAGGCAAATGTTATCCTTAAAGTCAAAAGCAAACAGACTACGTCCTAGAATATTGCCAAATTACCAATTCAATTGCTCAAGTGTTATCCTTAAAATCAAAAGCACACCGATTCTGTCCCATAATATTTGCCAAATTACAAATTCAATTGCTCAAGGTTATTATATTATTATTTTTAAAATTATATTTTAGCTAGATAAGTTAGAGCTTTGCAAGCCCACAATTAAGCCGACAAAAGCACATGAAGTAGGGGTAAAGGCGTGGAGCTTTTTGCCGGTTCACAATTAAAAGGATTTCCGAAACATGCGAGAAGTTAAACTGATTCGGTAAAACATTTTAACTGATAGAAATACTGCAACGTAAACAGATCATTCCACGCATCAGTGGCCTCTGTAACGTCATAATTGCGATTACAGCGTCGAAGGAACCCGGGACCCCAACGCTCAAACCCTCGCGCATCTCTGCGGATAATGCAATCGTCTTAAAGATCTGTAATCTGTAAATAATCGACGAATTCTGTCGATCGGAGCAACAACGTTAATATCAGTAGGGCGAAATCTGGTTCGAAACAGTGACGATTAGCGACTCCGAGGGAATTTGGCGGTCGCCGGAGGTTATTGTCTGCTTTCCATGTTTTCTTTGAATTTGTGCAAGCGAAGCAGTCTTCGGCCTTGCTTAGCCATTCAGGCGGTGGAATTCAGTTCCATGGGGGCTTGAAGTGGCGTTAGAGCTTCGTCGGAGGAGAAGTTTAAAGAGGGGAAGTAAAGAAGGCGGTCACATGGATCGAACGAGGGTGGTTAGGCAGTCGGATTCGTCACCAGACGTGACAGTGGACACTACTCCGCTTCTGGGCAACGGGAATGGATCGCCGAATGCGAGCGAGGAAGGCGCCAGAAGTCTGTCGCGGAGGGCGAGCATACAGGGTGCGGCGCGATTTCTGCGGAGGGCTAGCAGCCGTAGAATCATGAGGGAGCCGTCCATGCTGGTCCGAGAGACAGCCGCGGAGCAGCTGGAGGAACGGCAGAGCGACTGGGCATATTCGAGGCCAGTGGTCGTCCTGGACATAATATGGAACCTGGCATTTGTTGTCGTGGCGACGGTGGTGCTCGTCCTCAGCAGGCACGAAAATCCTAACATGCCCGTTAGGGTTTGGGTTGTGGGCTATGCCCTTCAGTGCCTGCTGCACATGATTTGCGTTTGCTTTGAGTATAGAAGGCGACACAGCAGTGCACAGCAGCAGAGGAGCAATTCAGGAGGTCAGAGCGGGCATACAAATAATAATAATAATTCGGCGAACCAGCAGAGCCCCGGAGAGCAGCAGGAGTCGGACGATGCCACCGACGAGGAAACCGATGAAGGCTTGCCCACAGAGCGGACTAGGTAAACCTCCACACTGTGTTAACTAGCTAATTAAAATTGGAAATTGAATTTAATCAAAACTGTAATAAAAAATGAAACAAAATTGCAAGGTTTTCAAAATGCCTATTTTTTCCTCTTTTTTTTGGGTACATTTTAATGTGCTTTCTTTAAATCTCAGAAGCATTCCAATTGGCTTGAAAACTTCAGTGACCGTATTTTCCCCAGTCACCATATTTCCCAGGATCGAAATTGAAAATCAAATTTAACGAAATTTAAGCAAAAATGTTGCTTCCTTTTAAATCTCAGAACCGTTGCAATTGGTCCGACGTCGTCGTGCTCTCGAAGGCTGAATCATTCATCTCAGGCGCTTTCATTTGGCTAAGATGTCGCGGCAAGGAGGTATGGTTTTCCTTCGAAATCATTCCGGATTGCACCTGGTTCAACCTCTTAGTTATGCCTTAAGGGGAATTGAACCTTGCTGGGGGTCTAGTTTGTGCACTGTAAGTACAGTAAATCACAGTCTAGCTTCGTTGCAGCCTCACTCTGCCTTTCGTCAAGGAATTTTCTTAAATGTTAGAGTTCAAGACTTAACTTCACTGGACTTTGGTTTGAAGGTACCATTAGAAACTTGCGAGCGTTACAGGTTATTATGTTTAGGTTCACTTTGCTCGGGCAGTGAAGATTAGGTAGATTATTTCTCTTTTACATTCTATTTACGACTGTACTTGAGTTTGACAACAGTTCAGTTAAGCAGAAAATCAATAAACTTAGATAATGCCCATTTAACTTAAATCAGTTAAAAAACCATGAAAATTGTATATGTTCAACCATGCCTGTTATAGACTTCTGTTAATACTGGCATAGATCTATGTTAACCCCAGATTTATCAAGTGTCGAAAGGGATCGAATCGCTTGAGGTTTAAATTTTTTGATCATTTAAGATGGAGCTAGGCTGGGTTGTAGTCTCACTCAATTCAGTAGAACTCAGAACTCAAAATTAATTCAGATATGGATACCTAAAATTAGAGGTTTGACTATTGTTGCATTTAACAATATTTCTATGCAAATATCATATTTATTTTGTTTCCACTGATGTCTACATCTGGTATCTCTCTTGTTATCTCTGTATAACTGTTTTTGTATTAGATGTACATACAAATTTCTGTTGCTATCATATATATAGAGATATTTTATTTCTGTTTGCATCTCTATTTGGCTAACACATGGTATTATTTGTTATAAGTGTTATATTTTTGTTTGAAACTTACATATTATGACGTAAGCATGCCCATGCCCACAACAACATCTCTATTATACTGGGATGTAGAACTAACACATTTTGGCACAATCAGGTCAAATTAAGTCTGACTAATTTGAACTGAGTTTTTCCAGGCTCTAAAGTAAGTCATGATCTGCTTCAAAGCAAATTCCTGGAGTTTACTTGGTTCACCTTGGCAGAATACCAGCAATGGCTAACTGTCCTCAATCCCGTGTGCTTGAATTCCTTACATCATTGGAAGAAGTGCAATATAGTTACAAGATTTCTTAATTTGTGAGAAAATCCGGTCTTAAATGGTCTGACACAAAAACCTGTTTGCTATGGTCCACTGCATCCCAAAATGTGCTTCAAATTAAGTTATGATCTACTTTTAAAGCGAATTTCTGGAGTTTACCTAATTTACGTTGACAGAAGACACCTGATTGAAGGTATCGAAGAATATCAACCACAGCAAACCTTCTCTCAATCGCACATGCTTAAATTACTTGACAGTACTGGCAGAAGTGTATGAAAGTTCTCAGGAGAAGACACCTGATTGAAGGTATCTAAGAATATCAACCACAGCAAACCTTCTCTCTCAATCACACATGCTTAAATTACTTGACAGTACTGGCAGAAGTATAAGAAAGTTCTCAGGAGATCTCTTAATTTGCGAGAAAATTATCCATCTTACGCTATGGGAGAAGAAGTATAAAAGTTCTCAGGAGATCTCTCAATTTGTGAGAAAATCATCCATCTTAAATGGTCCGACATAAATACCTGTTGGCAATGGTCTAGTTCTATCCAAAAATGCAGTGTAGCTAGCCCAAATAATGCACATGTTTAAGGTTTTTGTTTGGCACTAATTGCAATGTTCAATAATTCAAGAGAAAGTACGACACTGCTCCTATCTGGGACGAAGCCTTAGATCTCCTAGACAGCAGACCAGGTCTTTTTATAAAGAAAAGTTTCATTTGCTACTTAACTAATTTGTGTTCTGTTTTTTTGCCTGTAGAAAAAGAGTCGTAATTTTATTCCTTCGGATCAAAATTACATTCTACTAATGCGCTTCTAGAGCACATGCTTAAGGATATGAAGTTACCCTCTCAGTAGAACTGTCCATAAGCTGCTACAGGCAAAAACTATGGGATATACCAAGCGATAAGAAAGTTTTTAAATCATAGAATGTCGAGAATTCAATCTCAGAGATTAGCCAAAATGTTGTTCAGTGTCCAAAAAAACAAAAGACCTGGAATATATGATATTCCGAATTGACAACATAAAGTTCAAAATAGCTTATGAGCTGACCTGATAAAGCTGGAATGAGAACAAAAAAAACAACAGGAAACAGTAAATGATCATCTCTGTTCAGCTGCCACTGCTTTGTTTTCAGCCTCCTCAATAAACGGACTGTGGTAGAACTCAAAGGAATCTGGCCCTATGTATTCTGTGATGTGCCAGGGCCCCCTATCCATGTCCACACCTTGTTTAGAAAGACGGTCTACTGTGTGGTTCCTTTCCCTGTAGATATGATTGCAAGAGAAAAAATTAAAAGAACTTTTCAGTCTCATGATATCCTGTACAACTGGCATTAGAAAGAAATTCCAACACTGATGACGAGCATTAATCCAATCGACAACAAGCAATGAATCACCATACACCTGCAAATGGTCACATCCCTTATCTAGAGCATAATCTAAAACGGCTTTTAGGGCTAGAACCTCAACGAGATTGTTTGTACCCCGCCCCATCCCCAGCTTGGCATGGAAAAAATGATCCTGCGAGAGAAAGAGGACAACCCCCCCACCACATTTTTGGCTGGCCTCTTGTGAGGCATTGTCGAAAACTCCCCATGGGATCGATCCATCCAGATTTCCCACTGTGATTTGTCTAGGCTGGGAATTTGTAGAGGCCTGAGGAAAATGGGATAGGATGGTGATTCCTTCGGCAGCTCTTATATCAGGGGGAGTGTGTTTGTCCTGGAAGATGTACTTATTCCAGGCTATCCAAATGCCCCAGTTGACAATTAGAGGGAAAGCTTTAAACTGTTATAAGGCCGGGTTTTGGAGCCAGCTCCTCCGGCATTCTGCAATATTCTGACCCTCCCAGCTGCATGCTGGACCGAGAGAGGGGATGGACACTGCCCAAAGAGATTTGGAGAAAGGGCATTCAATGAAAAGGTGGGTGATCGATTCTCCTGCGGATTTGCAAAGACAACACTGTCCAAGACAAATTTTCGATCTCCTCTGCATTACATTCTGTTGTCGCACAAAGTGTCTAGGCACTGCGACAACGCTCAGAGTAAGGGCTGTCACTCTAATCCTGACTCACTCCATTTAGACTCTCTCTTAGACGAGTCAAGGGGGGTAGTCCCTAAGGTGAATGAATGAGAATATCATGTGAAACACGGGCTCTAGGAGACTTTAAGATGGACAACTTGATGAATTTAGAACAATTCTTGGTCAACTGAGATGGATAGATTAAAATAAGACACAACCACAAGATAAAAATAATTATAGACCAATGCCTTTATATTCAATTAACCATAGGCTTAAACATAAACAAGTTATCCCAAGTAATTTATAAATATGGCAAAGCGACGATCATAAACAATTAAAGGTTAACCCCGAAAACCTTATCACGCAAGATATCTAGCAGTTAAATCCTGTGAAGAATCATGAAATTTAAATGCTAAGCAATGATTCCATATTTAAATGATTTTCATTAATAACCCAGATCTAGAATAATACTTGGCAATAGAGAAACCACAAAATTTAAAATTTTACAACAAGGAGCTTTAGATTTAGAATTTAATTATCGCTTAGGTAATTTTTTTTAATGTGCTAAGCTTATGAAGCAAATTTAATGTGGCAAATGAAATTTTTAATGTGACCAAAGTAAAACAAATCAAAAGGGTTAATAAATTGAAATTTTAATGGGCCATAGGCTACATTGAAATTTAATGTGAAAGCGCAAATCCTCTTTTGATTTAATTATTTTAGGAATTTTAAAGTCACATAAATGAAAGTTGTTAATTTTTAGATTTTTTAAATGTTTTCTAATTTAAGAAAAGATCAAAACAACAAAAAATTTAAAAGGAAAACAAAACAGAAATAAAAAAGGAAAAGAAATTAAAAATGAAACCTAAACCAAAAAGTAGATTTTTAATTCTTTTATTTTTATAAAACATTGAACATTCAACCAAAGTTAAAAAATTAAAATAAAATCGAAATTAAAAAGAAACTAACTAAACTAAGAAAATAAAAAAGTAAAACCTAAACCTAACCTAACGCATACACAATACAAATGAAATAAAAAAGAGAAAATTGAATGTTTGGTGCTGTGTGTGCAGGTGTAACTTGGACGACGACGGGAGTTGAGGGATGTGTTGAAGAGGAAAGGAGAGGAGTCGACAAGGGGTTTAGACGAAGGTAGAGGGAAACTGACAACAACGAGGGGCTTGGCAACAAAAAGGGAGAATCCGTGGATGGGAGAAGAAGATTGCGGGTTGCAGTGTAGATAGCATGCAGGAGGAGAAAAGGGACAACGAAAGAACTGGGATAAATGAGGAGGGAGCTAGCTAGGGTTTTTGAGAGGAATGACGCGATTATGGAGAAAAGGAATGACAACGTTGACAGAAAACGCAGGCAGCAACAAAGGGAAGAAAAGGAAAGGGTTTTTTCTATAAAAAATTTCAAAATTTTGCAGCGAATTGAAAAACCCAATCAACAGATCGGAAAACTCAGTCAACAGATAAATGGTAGCCAGAAAACCCTTTGAGAAATCTCCAGAAGTTCTGATTAAAATGTTGAATCTTCTTGCTTTAGATTTCCTTGAAACCCTTATAAAAATTTCTAGATTTAAAATTTTTAAACCCTTGGATTGCAAAACTTTGAATAATATCCCCGGAAAATTATGTTGATAAACCCCAGAGATCCAGATCTTACCCTCCAGGGCCTAGCTCTAGTCTCTACACAATTTTCTTCCTCAGATCTGTAGCTGCACGACAACAAGAAAACACCCAAATGCTATATACAATGATAAAAAACTAAAACCCAGAAAAACCCATGTTAAAAAAATAATTACAAAATTTACAAACTGTAGGCTCTAATCAGCGAGATCTATTATTATGCCGCACAAAAAATTTAATTTTTAAATTTTAAAGGAGGTGCTAATTCAAAACCCTTTGTGCACCACCAACAAAAAATCTTATGATAAGTCCGGGGGTGATGTAGATGGTTTCTTCAGGAAACACAGATCGGGAGTTGGCTGGTCCAACTGAAAACTTCCTCTAACGTCTGAGGATCTAAAATTAAGATTTCCCTGCAAAACTCGATTCAGCCATTAAAAAATAGAGTGAAAAAATAATAATAAAACTCAGACAAATAGAGATGTTTGCTATTACGTTCCAATTTTAGATTATTATTCAAACCCTAGCGACTGAGCAAGATACCTGTACTCAAATCACTCTTTAGAAGCTATCATCAATGGCTTTAGAAAATATTATGCATGAAAACAACACATCTTATAATATTCCCATGAAGAGTAACACCAATAGAACTTAACCACAAAGTCTTTCTTTATTAACCAGAAAAAGATTTGCCATGCAGACGACTCAAAGGTTGGATGTATCGACTGACAAATGACCTCCTATTCAAAGATAAATCCTCCAACGGCTAGTTCTAGTGATCCTCATCAAAGCAATTTCGAGCGTTGATGAAGATTAAAATTTCTTTTAATCTCATTTGTCAAAATATTTAAATATTTGGGGAAAGTCTAAATTTTTAATTAAATGCATTTTAATTAACTCAAAAGTAATTTTTTTGAGTTAATTTCCCAAAAAATTTGACTTTGACTTAACCCCTAGGGATCAAAGGTTTAAAATTTAGCAAAATAATTAATTTACCTTAGTCCCTGGACCTTTTAAAATTTAAATTTTAAGGATTGACGAATTTTCCCTTTGGAGAATTTAAATTTACCTAGGACCTAGAATAAATTAAATTTCTGGCTTTTAGGATTTTAATTAATTTTTGGCCAAAAAATTTAATTAATTAATCTATGAGGGCATAAACTATTTTTTCAACTCTCAAGACACTTTACATCATAATTTTCATAATTTTTACATCATAAGGGGGAAAACCCATTTATAATAGACATTCAAAGACTACCTATTTTTGCGACACAAATATAATCCAACAGACCAAGCAATTTGTAATAAAATAACCTAACAAACTAGTTAGGATTATTCCCAAATTACTTTTACGACTCGATTTAGAACACTAGGACTCACCTAAGATCCTTGCGACAAAATCCGTTCCAACCTTGGGGTAAGATTGGAGGAAAACTCTGCGGACCATTCGAGAATGGATCGGTGAGACAAAAAACCTTCCAGAATGGAGATCATAACTAGAAAAGTAGGTTTACCCAGGTCGTTACATACATGACACGGATCTGTTGAGATTATTTACATGATACACATGCAGAAAATGTTTACATAACATTTTGGAAGTCAAGCTGATGATGATTGTTGGACAACACAGACACATCGATCAAGCGCTATCCCTTTTGCGAAAAAAAGAGGGTGTACTAGTATGGGTTGTTGACACATAGTGGTCAATACATCCCATGTTGGAGTCTTTCCTAACAATAGGCACCACATAAAAATTATGGACTTCATTGGGTACTTGAGGTGCCAAAAAGATTGCTACCACCAGACCTGATCAACTGGCTGGCCCTCTGTGCATATGTAAAAATAACCTTCTTTTGGCATGTACTGCCTAGAGGGAGAATAGGTCCAAATTAACTTTTGTGTTATGTTAAGTTCACTTTGATCGTATTATATTTTACCTAATTAAAGCAACAAATGTCATTTGAAATGTTTTTTCATCTTAAGAAACTTAAGAAAAATATCAACTTATGAGAACTAGCAGTTGGTTGGATATGTTTGATAATGAGCTCTTTTCACCAATTTTTAGTTACAAACTTATTTATCTACATGATTTGGAAATTCCCTAGGATTATGATATCACTTGAGAACTAAGAGTGCATCCATCTGTTACGTAAACTGCAAAGACAAATCATTACAACTCCTAAATATAGTAATATATGACAGCTTTTGTGAACATTCAATTTTTGATCATCTTTTCTGCTTGTTTCTCTTCCTGCTTTGAGCTGAAACTGTTTGGGAAAACAAGGTATTTAATACAGGACGAACACCTTCCGTAACCACTCACAACTAAATCAAAGATCTTAACACCAATATTTTTATGTGGGTACGACCCTTTAGGAGGGAAACATGGCCACTTGAGGCACTCTTATTAATGCAAAATAAAATGTGCACATAAGTAAGTTTTTCACAATCCATCATTAGCAATGACTTTTGAGAAAAAGGGTACCAAGGAGGTGTTTCTTAGTGCTTTTTGTCTTTGGCCTAGGAAAACACGAGACACCTTTTTAGTAAGGGACTTTATGAGTTATTAAAGTCATGTGTCTTTTAGTCACTTTATAAAGTTTAAAAAATTCGTAGTAATTTATTATATTAAAGTTACAATATGTTTGTAAATTGACTCTATGAGAAAAAGGTACAAGGTACAAAAACAAGGTATAACTTGATTAGGGAGGCTCATTAATGAAGGGGGAGGCATGAAAAGGGGGTCATGGGAGATTAGATCTCCACCCTTGATCAAGGAGAGCTGAGATCTAATCTCAACCATTGATCATAGGATTAGGGCTACACTTTATTATGAAGACTAAAAAGGGAGAAAAGGCAAAGGGAGTTCATTCATTCTTCAAATGCAAGGTTGGAGAAGTGGAGGCTGAGATAGCTTCAAGAGGAGGCTTAGATAGCTTCTAGAGGAGGAGGCTCTCATTCTTCATGTGAATTTGTTGAAGAAGTGGAGAAGAGCAAGGAAGAGGAGGAGGAATGTTGTGATAGCAGAGAAAGTTTGCTTAAGGAGGGAACAAGCTACAGCAAGGAGAAGACAAATCTCAGGCCAAGTTTCAAGGCTGAGATAACAGCACACAGACTGAGGTGCTGAAGTCAAATCCCAACGTGAGTTTTGAGGAGAAGACAGTCTGCTTCAACGAGTTTTTTGAGGTAGAACTGTTAAACAAGCAGTCAGAAATTTAAAGAGGAACATGCCCAAATCTTGAGGAGATAATTCAGTGTAGAGGGCATGCAGATCGAGGAGGATTTGCTGTCCGTGGGACACGTTTCCATGCAGTGATTGCAAGACTACTGGCATGCAATTTATGAGACAGTGATTGCAGACCTGTAGCTCGATTTTCTCAGTATAGAATGTCGACATGTGGCACGTATTTTAGAGCATTAAATATTGGGCAGTGGCACTACTTCCTACGCAGAGATAGCTGGACCTGTGCAGGAGTTCCCAGATAGTGGTTCACATTTCCAGGGAGTTGAGCAGAGTTTTCTAGTGATGGTCTATGCAAGAAATCCAAGGCAGAGGAGGTTTGGACAGAGGCACAAAGGACAAGTGCAGAAGTCAGAATAGAGGGCAGGAATTTCAAGGACAGTGGCACAAATTTCTGGAGGCTTTGCACAACTTTCAAGGGAGAGATAAGTCCTTTGATGCGTAATTATTTCTTTGAGATTAGCAATAAAAAATCCTTCAAACTAGTTTTCCCTTTGTGGGTTTTTCTAGGGGCAGAGATTGACCAAAAATATCGGAGTTCATTTATGCGTGCATACTTGTGTCACTTATCTGCTAAAAGTGAAAGATAACAGTAGTGGTTGCCGAGCAGTGTTTTAGTTGCAATTTTTATATTCATGTTTAAATGTGAAATGAACCATGGGGTTGGGCATTAAACATTGATGAGTAAAAGAAGTTTAAACCAGAGGGGCTACAGTCACCTTAACTTTTCTACATGGTGTCAGAGCAGTGAGAACCCATAGCTGATAAAAGTGACCAGCAAGCATCTTTCTGCTGATAATAGTGAACAACAAGCTTAAAACCAGCCTATATACCAGAGATTTGTGGTTGAGAGGGAGGTTGGCTGTTCATTCTCAGTGATTGAGAAGTTGTGTTGGTTGAGAGGGTCAGATGGCTACTGGTTTGAGGGTGGAGGATAAGGCTGAGTGGGGCTGAAAATTTTGGCCCATGGAAGGAGAAGATAGTCTTACTACTTTAAGAAGTCGAGGTGTCGGACATTGTAGAGAGTGCAGTACAACCACCCACTCTAGTTCAGTTGGCAGACTTCAACAAGCGGAATGTGAAGGCGAAGAGGATCCTTCTAGATGCTATCAAAAATCACATTATACCTCATGTATCAGGGAAGAAATATGCCTATGAGATGTAGGACTCCTTGATAAAACTCTATCAAAGCAACAATGAGTACGGGAAGATGGTGTTGTGTGAGAAACTAAAAAACACCAAGATGACCAAGACTGACACAATGACCTCATGCCTTTACCAATATCACGCATGTGAGAGATGAATTGGCTACAGTAGGAGTGGTTATCCTTGAGGACTAGTTGGATAGGACGACATTGGATGGTTTTCTCAAGAAGTGGGATAGATTCATAGATGGTGTTGTTGCTAGAGAGCTTTTTCCTGATTTGAGCAGTATCTGGGATGATTTCATCCAGCAGGAGAACGGGAGGAATGCCAAGAGTGGCAGTCAACATGATGATGGGGATGAGGAGGAGAAAGAAGAAGAAGGGGTCCACGAGTGGGGCTAAGCAACAAAAAGGAGAACACGAGTCTGAGAACGACATGAGCAAAGTGAGATGCTTTGCATGTAGTAAGATGGGTCATTATGCCTTTCAGTGTCCTAACAAGAAGGAGAAGAAGAAGGGCATTGCAGCATCAATCGAGGTGGATGAGTTTTCCACCAAGTTTGATATAGAGTTTGCTTTAGTGGTGATTCTAGCCACTAGTGTTATAGACTATGAAATCGGATTCGCTGGAAATGGCCTGCGTGTCCGAATCAACACGATTCGATGGTGATTTGAACCCTAGAACGTGACACGTCGTGTCCTAACGTGACACGATCGAATCCCGCACATGTCATGTTAGGAACTTAGGACACAATGTGTCGCGATTTTGGGATTCGAATCCCAAAAAAGGGAGACCCGCGGGCATAAGAACGCGCTGTTATATCAGTCATTTACCATTTCTCTCTTTCAGTTTTGCATACATTGAGTTGTGGGCAAGGAGCTAAGGGTTTGGAGCGTTTGGCAAGGAGATTCAAGCACCAGGTAAGTGCATTTCATTTCTATTTTTTTTTGCATTTCTATTACAACAATTTGTATATGATTTTTTTTTTACAAATTAGTGCATGTTTTGTTTATTTTTTTTACAATATACATGGCTCAATCAAGGGCAGCAGTTAGGGGGCAAAGGAAGGGGAGGAATGTCTCCATTGGAGATGCCCCTCCTCCCCCAATATCATCAGAGTCTGCTGCAAGTAATGTTGAGGGAAGAGGAGGACCTAAAGACAACATTGAGAATAGCCCTTATGGAAATATGTCACAAGAGAGGATGGGACAAACACCGACGGAAAGGGAGGAGGCAATGTACAATGGAGATGCAACTTTTGCCACATTTCTTTCAAAAGCACATATTATCGTGTGAAAGGCCATTTGTTGGCTTTACCAGGTTGTGGAATTGGAGCTTGTAAAGCTGTTCCTTTACAAAAGAGGAAAGAAATAGAAAAGGAGTTCACTGTTGGTATGGCAAATGTGGTTGCAAAATCAAGAAAAACCAAGAATGAAGACCTCCTTCCATTTTTGAGGAAAGGCACCACCAAATTTCCATTTGAGAGTTCTATTGGGGGACAAGCAGCAAAAAGAAGAGCAATTTCACTTGGTCCAGTGGACAAGATTTTTCAAAAAGAGAAATGTGAAGAACTTGATCTCACCATTGCTTATTTTATATTATTACATGGTCAAAAGGGTTAGTTTGGAAATGCCCTCATCATGAGACATGTACGCTTGGCATTTGTTCACTTGTCTTGAAGAGCATCCTCCCTCGTGGACTTGGCATTTATATTTTTTTTAGAGTATTTATTGTCTAGGCCAAAGAGATTGTTGATGCCCTTCCTTTCCATGAGCTTATTTTATATTATTACATGGTCAAAGGGTTTACTTTGGAAATGCTCTCATCATGAGACATGTACGCTTGGCATTTGTTCACTTGTTTTGAAGAGCATCCTCCCTTGTGGACTTATCATTTATATTTTTTTAATCTTTAGGTGGTTATGGTTTAGATTTCTTGAGGAGGACTTTGCACATGAAGAGGACAAGTGGCACTTTACATGTGCTTTGTACATGAAGAGGACAAGTGTCACTTTACATGCACCTTGCATGAGCTTGGAGCTTGAGGAAGACAACATGTGGCAATATATCTATTTAGTATGCATTTTGGTCTTGGAGAGCTGACTTATGCATTATTGTATTATTTTCTCGTATCTTTCACGAAGAATAAAATGGATATAAAAAGGAAAATATTATTTTATTGTTAAATGAGTTGAGCTTGAACCTATACAAGGGTTTGCTTTCTTAGCCTTTTGTGAGGTTGGATTTGCAGCTAGACCCCTGAGTTTAGTAGAACTTTTGGAGGATCAATGTAGTGCTTCAATGGATGAGAAGATCCTCTAAAACTTAATGTCATTTTCCCTGTTGTTTTCTTGACATAAGCTTGTTCAGTAATGAATTAGGTAACAACCTTCCTTTTATTTATTTATTATGTTATCAATGGAATTTTAGCTACGAATGCATGTTTTCTCTACTCTTGGATGGTTGCACATATATTCTATTTTTGATAATCATAATCTTAACAAGTATTGGATTTTATCTTTTTACTAAATTGCTTAGTTAAATTTTTGCAGTTTAGAACATGGACTATTGTAGCTTGTACTTTTCTGCTTTAATATTCATTTCTTTTCATTAGGATAGTCTCTAATTAAGCCTTCATGTGATCCCATTTGCCCAATAAATGTTGATTTTTGTGTAGCATCAGGAGCTATTGCTGCTTTGCTAAAAGGTCTCCAAATTTTTATATTAAAAGGAAAGGTCTGCCTAGGAAGAATTCATGTTGACCAGCCTATGAAGAGGTGTGTCTCTTGGGTTGTAAAAAAATTGAATGATCTGTAGCGCAACCTAGTTTTCAAGTCTTGCAAAGTTTAATGCCCAAACCCACATAAAACATATGGCTGATAATAAAATCAGAATTGCATTTACATGAGAACATATGAGCTACCCTACAACATTTAGATTTCCAGCTGATATCAAAATTAAATGAGCAAGCAACACACAATATTAGACACACTGATTTTTGGTCAAGATGACCCTGGAAAACCCCACTGTTGGGGAAAACCAGTGCTAAAAGAAGGCTTTTATTATTGCTTCTTCAAAGAAATTTTACAACAGAGAAAGGTTAACTTATCTCCCTTTTGAAGGTTTGCTGTCGGCACTGTGAGAATGCAAGTACATTGAAGCTTTCACACAGTCCTTACCTCAGACTGATTTTCTGTTCCATACACTTGCTTGTTCTCTGTGCCAAAACCACGAATCCAGTGCCTGAATATAGCTGTTGATCTCCTTGAGATTTGAGCCTTCAACTCTGGCTGGAAACCTCTGAAATCAGCATTCATATAACCTCCAAAAACTTTGCAGACAGTGGCAGGGTCTGAGTCTGTTCACACACAAAAATCTCGGCCTCAGCTCTGATCTTCTCAAGCCCGAAATTCTCGACCTCTGAACAGGGTATACTCCCTAAATATTTGGCCTCAAATATGGAGCTATTCACCCGAAATTTTCAGCCTCTATTTCTGCTAAAGCTTAGGCTTAAATTCTGTGTAAACTCTTCCACAAAACCCAGACTCAATGAAGTTTAACCACAGCGAAAGTTCTGATGCAAACTCAGGCAAAGCTCCATTGTAAACTTGACTGCTGGAGCATAGTGGAAATTCGTGCCAGGGTTCTCTGCTGTAGGTCGAACTGGTAACCTCCCAAGGATTCAATTTCTCTTCCCAAGTATAGAAATCTTCCTCTCTTCAGCTGCTCTCTCCTCTTCTCAACATACTCATGAGAATAATGAGCCTTATTTTCCTTTTTGCCTCCCTTTTGTGTTCTCCATAAGATAGGGACCCTATCCCGAAGATCTAATGGCTGAGATTTAATCTCAAGCCATTAGATCAATGGCTAGGATCAATCCCCCACTTACCCCTCATACATGGGGTTCCCTTCTCTTAAAAAGACTTCCTAGTATTTTTAATGTTATTTTGCACTATGGTCACTTTTGCTCATCAAGTGCCTTTTAAAACATAATTCACTTTATAATAAAAGACTTCCTAGTATTTTTAATGTTATTTTCTAAGTCACTTGACACGGGGATTCGAGACACGTAGGATTTGAGATTCGTGGTGTCGGATTCGGACACGCTGACCCCTCGGAACAGGACACGTTAGGATTCGTTATATTATTAAGGAAATATATATATATATTATATATATTAAATTAGATATCTTACAAAAATTTTAATTATGAACAAATGTATTGATCAAACAAGTCTTCATCATAGCTATTAGCATGCTAGTACATACAAAAATTCAATAATGTCAGTGTATGGTCACATGAATGAAAATCTATAAAAATTTAAATCATGATTCATAATCATAACTGAAAGACAACTTACAATACAGATAGTAAGATAAACACACTGACACTGTATGTTTCTCATTAAGTAATCAAATCAAAATGTGTTAATAGTAGTGCTCAATGCCAATGGCAAATAGAAATAGAAAATATAAAACAACTACAGGTATACAAGCCTCAAGGCATCAATCAGCATCATAATCAGCATCAACGTCCTCATCATCATGCTCCCCACTGCTCTCCTCTACATCCTCCTCCCCTGTATCCATAGTCGCCTCTGCATCTGCTGGTGTGGAGGATGACCCCTCTAAGTCATCAAATCTAATAGGCTCTAGCACTGGATAATTGATATCCATGTTGGCCAATGCCAACTCAACAATGGTGTCCAGACCCATATCATCAGGAACAATGTTACTTGGGAGTGGGAGCGAAAGCGAGGAGCAGGAGCGAAAACGGGAGCGGGAGTAATATATTCAGAAGCTTCTGGTTTGGTGCTCTTGATTAAATACGAGTTCCATACCCTAATACATGACAAAATTCAATGGAAACATTGCAATCCCCCAATCCTAAAATCCTGAAAAACTGATTAAGTCTGCTGGATTTTGAATGAAATCTAAAATTCTACTTTCTCCATATGAAATCCAATGAGGCCGGAACCACTCGCAAACATCCTAAGTCATTTCATGGTAATGTTAAAAATTTAAGTAAAAGGATGAAAATGAAGATTAAGGAGAAATGTCACTTTTACTTTAAGAATTTAACATTACCATGAATAGCATATCAATACTAGGGCCTAGACTTGATCATGAAGCTGCCAAAACGCTTGCCAACAGCACAAATCACTTGCCAAATGAAAATATTAATGAGCAAACATGCCCTTTTCATACCTGCGCTAAGCTTAGCGAGTCCTGGAAACAGGACACGATTCCCAAAATCGCGACACGCTTTTGAAAACCGTGACACGACTTCGGATTCGACGAGTCAGAGAAGGACACGACGTGTCATATGATTTGGACACGAATCCGGACCGAATCGTGTCGGATTCGCTGGATTCGGGATTCGAGGGGCCTCTATGAAGGTCAATTGAAAGCCACTTGGAAATCAAGGTCAATTGAAAGCCACCAATGATTAGGGACAATGACCATAAATGCATCATAGTGGACCATACTTAATTGTTAAGGGCACAATAACACTTCAAACTTAGATCACCTTCAAATGCCTAATTAGACCAAGTCTTGTAAAAGTGTTCCCTATTTGTGTTAGGGATGGCTAGATAGTCAACCTTATTAGGTGTTTCCAGCCACTAAGGGAAGGTGACATGTCTAAGTTCAACCCTTTAATCCATAGGTGCTTAATGGTGACAATGGAGGGGAAGGAATTCAAGGCAAGGTGCCATGGCCATGGGACTAGCAGATGAAGGTCCATTATCTTGAGGGCATTGTTGATTTTAGATTACAATGGTATGTTCTATGCTTGTGACAATTACTTCAATGTCCTTTTGTTAGCCCAATGATAATTTCCATTCTAATTTCCAATAGCAATCACGTAAACCATTAATTCACATTGACAGTAACTGTAGATAGAACAAGAACAATACAATGTAGAACACAAGCGAAGACATGAAAACACAAGAATTTGGCTCAAACCAGGGAAAAACAAAGAGAGAATCCAACAATGTACAATGATGATGAAGTCAAAGTCAAGCCTTTGACTGTCAAATAGTCCACAAAAACCCAACCAACAACTGTCCGAAAGATGAGCAGAAAACCATCCAAATGTTGCCAACTATCACCTCTGAATGGCCTAAGGAAGTCTAAACTTCAGACTGTAATAAGTCTCTGAAATTTGGTCAACTGTTGCAGAGTTGACCTGCAGTCAACAGGGGGTGGTCTGATTCTGTGACAAGATGCCCAGAATCTCAGTGATTGTGCCTAGGAGCTCAGTCAAAGGTGTCTTCCAGAACAACCTTCCTGAAATCGGTCAAACAATCAGAAAGAGAGCTCAGTCAACTAGAGTCAACGAAGAGAGAATGCTGGTCAACAGAGAGAGAAACCCTACACACATGCCTTAGAAAATTGTCTTTTTCTGCCTCAGAAAATTCATCTTCTTATGCCTCATATCCAAGCTTTTGTGATGAGATGTTGTGATGAGAATGTGCCAAATGAGGTGAACAAATAACCCTATTTATAGTGGCTGGAGTGGGGTGAAGAGACACACCTTTTCAACCGTGAGCTGATGTGAAGAGGAGCTGACTTGAGCTGACTTGAAAATGAAGCATTTGTGGGAAAACAAAAATTCCAAAATTCTCAATGTTGAATGATGCCGTCAAGAGCTCTTCAAGGGTCTAGTGTGTCATCAAGAGGAGCCTTCCAAATGAGGGAATTTATCCCTAGTTGCCATATTTAACAGGTATAGATGTAAGGAGGGAGCAATTGTGGAGGCATGAGTTACCCCTTTCCCCGGCTTGCTTTTTCCACCCCTCCAGTGCACCTTTTAATAAGAGCTTAGCTTAGGAGCCCAAGCTTGCTTTTAATGATTTAACATTTATTTACCCCTTGATTCAATTTATTTCTCATCAGGGGTGGGACATGCAAGAGTTCCTTTATTAAGTGATGGAGCATTAATTTCTCAAGGAATTGGGTGATGATATCGAGGCGTTAGAGCTCATGCTAGGTTTTTGCCCATGTGCTAGTTAATGTCTTGGACATTTTTTCCATTTTAACTTTTCTTTTTCTTTCATTTTGCCCTTTTTTTATATCTTTCTTTTCACTGCATCAACCTCTAGGGAATTTTTTTCGGCCCAAACTCAAGGATGAGGATAAGAGAGTGCTAATCCCAGTGAACCAATGACCTCAAGCCCGAAGAATGGAGAGGAAATCTAGGGAATGATGGATAGTGGTAAGTATGGAATAATCGTGCCACTTCAATCCAAGTCTCCCAAGTAGTGCTTCTCCTATAACCCGAAGGCCTCAAAGGAGGTCCCACTGGGCTAGGGTAAGAAATTAACCTCGTAAAGTGAGAGAACAAGTGTACTTTCAAGATTGGTCAATCATCCAGATCATCACTTAATCCATGTTAGAAATTAGAATGCCCAAAACTAAAAGGACATGATTGCAATACGATTAAAGTACCTGCCAACTGATGACCCACCTTCTGTCAAGAGGAATGCCGGATGGTGAGAGGTGTTTGATGGTTGACCGGTGCAAATGATGGAGGATCATGGCATATCATCATGCACTGAGCAATGTAGGGCTGCTGACTGGCTGGCTGGCTGCACTCCCTATCGACTTTGTTCTCTCTTGCAATTCAAATTATAGACTCTTGTTTTACTTACAGTCTATTTCCCTCTTATTACTTTCAGATTGTGTTATTGTCTGTTCCCTACGAAAAGTAGGGTTTTTCTTCTTGTTATTAATCTCTTGGTTTTATTTTTTTGTAATGTATATCTTTTGTATTCTTGGGAGAAGACTTTCCCACTTCTTTATATTATTCCCGGCATTTTCTAAGACCTGTGCTTGCACTCCCACATTGTGGTTGTACTCTTCAGTCCCATTGACCTACTTTTGCAGTCATTTGTCGGACATTAAGAAATTTATATTATTTTATTTATTGCCCATTTTGGCAAGTTGTACTTTCCAGTCCCATTGACCTGGCTTGGTCATCAGTGGACATCAGTATAATTTCATTTCATTTCTCATAGATGCTTAGTCCTATCAATCTTCAATAAACTTTGTACTTTTTACTCTCCCATTGGCCAGCTTTGGCCACTGCTAGACATAAGTTATAACAGTAAATTAATTAAATTAAATTCTCTTGTAGGTGGACCGTGGGATTTGCTGTTATGAAAGGCTGGAGCCAAGGGATAAAATTATTTGTGTCTAGAAACAATAACTCTAAAGGCCTTTACAAAGTTAGAGAGTATGTTGTTGAGCCCCTTGATCAACTAGAGTGAGTGGGTGAGAATTTGAACTCGGCTGTGATACTGTAGAAACCACTAGTTAACATTGCAAGATTCAACTCGTATATTTGATTAAAATGCTCTATGATCTCCAGCTAGTTGATTGATGCAGCATGTGATCATTGTGGAGTAAACAAGTTATTTAATATGACCAAAAAACCAACTTTTTCTCCATTTTGGTGGTTCACAACAAAACACCATGAATTCTATTTTTGTGCACATGTGAGGACTGTGCATACAACAAGGCAGAAAGCATCATGTGAGAAATATGACTAGAAATGTCAGAAAACCATTGTGGTGGTGATGAGCAAGAGAGTTCTTCATTGTAAACCCCTTAGGCAGAAAGAATGTACTCAAGTTGATAGGGAGGGCAAAATATAAACCAAATGTGGACAGGGATGCATATCACTCTGATATGCAAATGGCATGAAACTTCAAAGTTAATTAAAACAAGATAGATGGGTTTCCTGTTAACAGGATTTGAGAAAACCAATGATGAATGTAATGTAAATCAGTCTGATATGAAGATGGCAACAAACTTCATTATTTGCTTTAAAGAAGGTACATGGGATTCCTGTTTACAGGATTCTACACTAATGAAAGTAGTTGTATAATTAAGTACTATGGAAGGATTTGCAATTACAAAATTCAATTCATATTGTTCTAGCTGGACTTTTAGTCTTTTAGTAATAACATGTAGGTCAACAAGTCAGGTATAACAGATGGTTGGAATTGTTTGGGCACAAATTTACTCCTTACAGCCTTCGTATTTTTCCATTCAGCATAGCAAAGCGGTTGGAGTCTGCCAACACAATGTTTTCTTTTATATGGTGGATAGTTGGATTTTACTGGATATCTGCTGGTGGTCAGATTTTAATTAATGAAGCTCCTCAGCTTTACTGGTAAGTACTGATATACTATTTTGTTCATACTATATTTTTAACAAACAGGTTAGTTCCTCGACTGTTTAATATAGTATTTCAGCATATAATAAATTGCTTGACATTGGAGTATTGCAGGCTTTGCGTTGTGTTTCTGGCATTTGATGTATTTTTCGTAGTCTTCTGTGTGGCACTAGCCTGCGTAATTGGCATAGCTGTGTGCTGTTGCCTGCCATGCATTATTGCCATTTTGTATGCTGTGGCAGATCAGGTATCTCTTTTGAAAGCTCTCGTATTCCCGCTTTTAGATGAATTGGTGTTTTCAATTTTCTGGCTAGACATTGTAATTTAGTTAGATATAAAATATTTTATTTTATGCCCAAGTGGCAGATAGTGGCAGATAGTTCTAGAATATTTTTATTTTTTCATCTGCATGCTACTTTCATTCAAAATTTTTGGCTAAAACTCTCACAGCTTCATTCTTGAGCTCTTTTTCTTTGTGCTATTCGAGGCAGTTGAAGGCAAAATGAGTATGATAATTTATAATATTTAAGGTGTACAAGAAACAGAGGATTTATTTAAGTTGAATTAGCATTTCTTATCAATTAGTACTTCATAAATTTTTTCAGAGCATTAATAACATATAAAACGCCTTGGTTTTATCAACAACTGCTGAAAAGATGCTCCAACACCCTAATAAGCTTCAACTTGCCGTAGCGCCACCCTACCATTTTGAAATGTTTTCAGTCTCCAAGATGATGGTGACTTCAATCACCTGCCTAGCACCACTCAGCCACCCTGAAAATGATAATAAATTTGACACACATTTGTGGGCTCCCGTAGCAGGGATAATGACCCACTTACAATGAATAAACTTCTTGAAACTATTGTGGGTTCCTGAACCAGGGACAATGACCCACTTACAATGAATGCTGATATGGCAATTGAATGATAGTTAGCCTTACTTCAAAACCCTTACTGCAATAATGACAGAAAGCCCTTAGAAGACATGAACCGTACGATTCTTCCCTCCAGACTTCTTCAACATACAATACCAGTGAAGTGTTGAACTGTTGTACCTTGTTGACTGATACCCTGCGAATGCCTGCCTTCTTCAGAATGATAAAGTACTGTAACAGTAATGACTTGTGAAGTGACTGCTGTCAACTGTAGATGAACCTCTATGAAACCCTTACTACAAGATGTCCAAGTGATACAATGATGCAACCCTTCCTGTTATACTGCTGCAAGTGAGATAAAAAAACCTTTTCTGCATATAAAACCTTTACTTCCAGTTACAGAATGATAGAGTACTGCTACAAAATGATGTGAGAAGGCTACTCCAAGATGTAACCAGTGAGTCCTTGCTTACTGTAGAAAAAACAACCTGCTTATTCCTTAATTACTGTAACGAGATGTCACCTGTATACATAACATCTCTGTTCTATTTATCTTGAAAACCCTTGCCTCTTCATGTCATCAATAGTAAATACACAAGATTCTTTACAACCACCAAACAGAAACTTCAACAATCTATCCTCAATCCTCTGTCTTATTGAAGGAGATGGGAGTTAAATCTTTAAAACAAGATTACTATACTGTGGGTACACAATAGACGTTAAGCATATTTTATTTGACCAGCTTCCATGGAAGGTTCTTCATCATACTGTCACTAATAAGCCTACTTTGGACTGCTGCTTGTGTAGAAAATACACGAAATTCTGCAACTGCTAATATGAACAATCTGAAATTAATTTCTTTCCATATAGACAAAATTTCTGTACTTATTTTGCAGCGGAAATGGAACAAAAATAAATACACAGTTACACAATTCAACAACACAATTTTTCTCGGGAACCCACCTGGGAAAACCCTTCTGCTTGATTGAGAATATTATTGAAGAAGAATAAGCAGTAGATCTCTAATAATACAATATTGCTTCAATAGAGAATACAATGATCTTCCTGCATGAACTAAGCTTGAAACAATCTGCAAGACCACTGATCTGCTTGCCTTGCTTGACTGAGCCCGAAATCTTTGCGCAAATTCTAGGAAATAAGCCCCTATTTCCTAGCGCATTCCCAAGGCAATTATTCGTCCTTCAATACTCGCATAAGCTCCTCTTGCACATTCTTTCCTTCACAAGCTCACAAGTTCATGAATTCGTGCTCAAGAATTGTGCCTTCGTTCTTCCTTTTAAAAGAATTCGAATGGCCAAATCTGACAAATTATATTTTAGGAAATTTATTTTGTGACTGATTGAGTTAACTGAGTTGAACTAACTCGTGCAACTTGTCTCATCTCAATTCCAGAACTTGAGATTCAGTCACTTGTCCTTTTCCCAAATTAAGTCGCACTAGAAGACAAGAAACTCAGCCCTCTACTTCAGCACGTTAGTTAACTACTTCATAACTCATCCTAACTCTTAGGAACGAATCCTAAATTATAGGAACTTGTTCTAATTTGTAGGGACTTATCCTAAATCTTAGGACTTCATACTAACTTATACGGAAATCGAGCATGCTATAAGGAGAAACTTGTTCTGGTCCCTTTGATTAAGGCACAAATCAAGGAACCTTTCTTGCTAGTATTTTCAACAGCATGAATGATAATAAAGTCGGCTTCACTTTGTTAGGCACTGTAACAAGTATATATTTCTGAAACCTCTGCACTGTAATAGTTCAGGTCTTAATCTCAACCAACTTCAGATATTTCAGATATGAGGATTGTTTTTGACTGTCAGGTCTTGCTGTATTTCTTCACTGGTCATTAAGATGATAAGATCCTTGTGCTGATCCACACAAACCCTCACTGCTATACTTCATAAGTCGTATAAAACAATACAAATTTCATAACATTGATGTTAATAGGATGCCAAGACTAGGCTGAGAATCTTCATGTTGATTGGTGAAATTTCTGAGTTGTAGATGTCTTTGTATTGTCAACAAAAATTGGGCTCAGGTACTTGCTGTTTTAGGCTTTTAGATAATCCAGTGCAATTTGAGAGAATAGGTTGCAAACCCTTCTTAAAATCTGTGCCATCAACGAGCTCTCATCGAATCCTTTTTGAGTATTGTATCAACCATTGTTACCAGACTCGGAATCGGCAATAAATCGGTGAGGCAAAGGAGCGAAGAGTTTTAATCGGATCGGGAAAAAATCGGCAAAAAATTGTTGAATTCATTAAATAAAAATATAGACATATATTGAATTAAAAAAAAAAACATTTTTCATTAATATTCGGTAAAGGCATGTCCAAACAATGCATAATATCAATAGATGTCCAAAATATCATGAATGAATAAGTATCTCATATATGTTATGAGTCCAAACATGATCCAAAGCACTGAGTCTTGACTCTTGAGTCCTGAGTCCTAAGTTCTAACCAGTGACTACACAGTACATAGAACCAGAACTTAGAAGCATATGCTTCTAAAAGTTTACAAAAAACTGCATACTAATCAGAAAAAAATCAGCAACTAAGAGTCTAAGACTCTTAAGAGTGAGAACTAGAAGTGATTCCTTCCACTCCTTCGCTTGCTTGACTCTCAAAGTTCTCCAAGTCATGAAGGCTTAAAAGAGGAGGCTCCTCTAATTGAACCGAGTTTGCCGCATTTGTAGTTTGCAAATCTATCTCTTCAAGGTCGATTGGTGAATGATCCATACCTGTCATTATCATGAGACATTGAAATGTGAATTAAAGTTTCACTTTGAAGTCTGAAGTTTGAGCTTTAAAGTACAAACTAGATTATGAAACCTTCAAATTCAAGCTCTCGAGTCTCACCTAGTATTTGTTTGTTGCGAAGTCATAGATTGTAATGGACAAATACAAGGTCATTCAAGCGTTTTTGTGTCAATCGCCTGCGCTTCTTAGAATGAATTTTCTCAAACATGCTCCAGTTGCGTTCACAACTTGAAGCACTACATGCTTGGTTTAAGATTCGAATGGCAAATCTCTTCAAATTTGGCATATCACTACCAAAGTTTTGCCACCAAAGACCTAGCAAGTGGTAAGGGTTTGTGAGTAGAAGTACTAAATAGTAAAAACTTAAAAAGAAAAGAAAATTTAATAAAACATTTAACATACAAAATAAAGTTTAAACAAATTTAATGAATTGATGAAGCCTTCAAGCTGGGTATCTGGCAACATCTTAGACCTCTCTTATAGCACTGGTATAGGCAAACAATTTAGATGGCGCCCTGTAATCTTGTAGTTGGGAAAAGACACGACTTTGATGTTCTGGATTAGGGAAGCACCTCTCCATGCATGTCATAAGTTCTCTGCCAACCTCCCCATCCTCATTAAATTTGCTCTTATCATAAAAATATTGTGGGTTTAAGAAGTACCCAACAGCATGTAAAGGGGAATGCAATTGCCTATCCCAATGTGCATCTATAATGTCCCAAAGAGGCATATACTGTCTCATCATCCCCATATCTTCTTTTGATGGCTTCCTTTGCGAGATCCATCGCTTCATAAATGTAACCCATAGCGGGTTTGTCACCATCAACCATCCTGAAAGTTCAAGCATTCAAATTTAAAGAAATATGAAACATTGTAAATAAAAAGAAGCTTGAAATGAAATTTAAAAAATGAAAAAGTTAAAAGACTTGAAGTGCCTGAGAACTCTAACAAGGGACTCTGTCACATCCATAATCTCTTCGACATCTTTCTAGAAACCATCATTAAACACAAGTGAAACAATTTCGATGCCTTCAAGGGTCTTGGAATGTGTAGATCCCATCCACTCAGGTCCCAAGAACATCCTCTTCAGATTAATTTTTTGCTCAACCACATATTGCAAAGATATGAAATTTGTTGCAAATCTAGTCACTGCAGGTTGAACAATTTCTTTACCTTCAGTGTATTTTCTCATAGTGTTTAGGACAATAGTGTGGTTGTATAGGTATTTGGTTATGGATTTTGCCTTCTCCACAACCTCAGGTATCCAATGAAGCTTACCAATATCCTCAAGCATTAAATCTATGCAATGAGCAGCACAAGAGGTCCAAAAAATAGTGGGGTGCCTAATCTCAAAAAGTCTACCAGCAGCCATGTGATTAGTTGCATTATCGGTAACAATTTGTACAACATGTTCTTCTCCCACTTCTTGAACGACTTCCTCCATCATTTCACAAATAAGTTGGGCAATCTTAACCTTGTCTGAAGCATCCACTGATTTGAGAAACATTGTGCCTACGTGATAAGATACAAGGAAATTTATTAAAGTTCTATTCCTCTGATCTGTCCATCCATCACTTATGATGGTGCACCCTGTTTCTACCCATGATGCACGAAACTTAGCTAGCACAAGCATGACATCTTCAACACTCTCTAACAACATATTTGTCCTAAGGCTCTCTAATGTAGGGGCTTTGAAGCGTGGACCTACAATAGCAATTGCATCAATCATAGCTTGCTAATAAGGACTTCTGGCATAGTGGAAAGGTATGTTAGAATAGTACCAAAAGTTAGCAATGGCCTTCCTTGCTTGACTATGGATATTTTTTTTCCAACCAGTGGCATCCAAGGTAGGTTGGGAACTAGGTTTTGTGCGGGGAGCAGAAAAGGTGTTTATGTTTCCACCTCCAGTGTTGAAGGAAGGAGTCGAAGGACTCGTTTGGCCTTGAGTTTGACTTGGCCTTGGAGGCATGTGTGGGAAACTTGGGAACGACATTGAGGATTCAACAGAGTGAGGTGACATGGGGCTAGTGGTAGAAAAACTATCATCTCTAAGAGTTCCTATTTCAGTATTTTGCTTTGCTTTCTTGGCATTATGTTGACTCAACATATCAAGGCCCAAGGTTGCTTGGTGTTTGACATTATCGTCAACCTTGCTGCAAAGACCTATATCATGGCCAGGTATTTGTGCAAGGTGGAACTTGAATCTATAAATGCCTCCACTACATTTCGTTTTGCAAAATTTACAAAGGAGCCTGGGTTCTCCGGGAATCTTGTCACAATAAGCCCAAGCAAAGTCCTTCTCCCTCGGCATTGTTGTTGCTTTGAACTTGTGTTTAATTTGTGGCTTCTGTTAAGATTTGGAGTCGTGGCTTCTATTTAATTTGTGGCTCCTGTGAAAGACAATAAAAAATCAAATTTAAAAATGATCCAAAAATTTAAAATATGCTAGAAATCTAAAAAATTAAATGAAGACAGATGTCAGTAAACAACTGAAGTCATATATATTATAGAGAGTCACAGACTATGCAAAAGGCGAGTGAGGATCACTGTTATGGAGCAGTATTCTAATGTATTAGGAGTCTAGGAGATAGATAGGTGTGACTCTGTGAGGAATCAGGATCACTGTTATAAAAGCAGGGACAATTCTAAAAACAGGGATCATTGTGTGACTGTTATCAAAAGGTGTCTAAAAATAGGGACAATTCTATAGAGAATGAAGATCAAAAAGCGATTTTCATGAATGGCATAGAGAAGTAAGAGAGGACTTACAGAAGTACCCTAGGGCCTATAGTAATCTTGTACAACTGTGTAGACAATTTTCTTCAGCAACATTTCCAGTCCAAAATAACACAGTTCTGTTCTTCAAAATTCTTACATTTATGCAAACTTGCTGAGTTCATGCAAGGGTAAAATTTTTCATCCTCTTTTATATCTTATTATATAGATTTACTACAAAAGTGATGAGGTGCAAACTTCAACACTATTCACCTTGAAAATTAATTGTATAAAGACTATTCCAGTGAGACTAGCATAAGGAGTCACGACAAGGTATTAAGGGATTATTGAGCATTTGTGTTGCTGTGTTCCTTCTTGAAGGATTTGTACATGAAGGATCATCTATGTGTTGGCAAACCTGGCAACTTTGCATGTAACAGGACAGAGAATCGATACGTCACACCTTAGTTAGGCGTATCAATTCTCTGTCCAGTTACATCAATTTCACTTGGAGTAGCTCGGTTTTGTCCTCGTTAAACAAGGAAGAAGCTTTCTGCGACTATCGTATTGGTCTACAACTTGTTTCAAGCCTAGTGAAGGTTTATCCCTGAGGAAAGCCTACCAAAATTCCCTGTGAAGCTGACGTCAAAGGTTCCGAGGTCTAAGAGGGACAGTGAGGCATTTGAGTATTCTGCAGACCGCAGGGCCGAACATGTATTCTATAATAGTGAACTTGAAGCTACTTAAAGATAACAGGGTAGCTCCGAATGCTTCCGAGCCAACAACCATTCATTAGAGATCATTCAAAGTTTAATGCTCATTACGGAAAGGGAAATGAGAGAAGGCTGAAGATTGACGAGAACAAGACTATCAAAGTAAGAATAGGTGGTATCTAAAGGCACTGGTTAAACAATGTATTTAGTATGGGAATCGGGATATCGAGTCAGCAATCAACATTATCATGCTTTCTGTAGGAAACTGTCCAGTGTCATGCATTATCAAGTCAGCAATCAGCATTATCAGAGTTGTGAAAGACTGTGTTGTGGTTCGTGGAGTCGTGGACGGTGGAAGCTCTGCGGCATAATGGAATGGCTCTGCGCGTCGACTATGGTTCGATAAAACGACAACCTGAACCCCGATAAAACCTAAACCGAAATCTGGCGAGACTCGGGAAATCGGCAAACTCGCGTAAATCGGGAAAATCGGCAGACTCGCGAGTCAAACTCGTGTTGACCACGAGTCAAACTCGGTCAACGCGATTTGACTCGCAAAGTTTCGGATCAGAACTTTTCATAGCCGAGCAGAGTATGAATCGCAATTAATCGGCAAAATCGGCGATTCTTGTTTCATTGGTATCAACAAAATACTTGGTTGTTCAGAAAAGAGAAGCCAAAACGCTTCACTGTCCTTCAAGCCTCGGAGATAAGATATTTTATGTTTAGAATTGATGCACTAAATAGTGGCTGAATCATAGAGATGAAGACTAAAACCCTTCATGAACCAAAAAAATTCTAGCGAAACTAGAATGATATGCCATAGAACTAATACAAGACTTCCAAATCCTCACGTCTGATCCTACAATGCTCCACAGGGTTGAGTTAATTTCAGAGATCAATTAGTCAAAATATATTCATTTGAGTGCATACCTTACGAGAGAGATCAGGTGCCCTTTTATAGTTTTTGGAGGGGCTCCTATAGGTAGACGAATTTCTTTTTGGAGGGAGATTGACCTTTTGAAATTCAAATAAGTTCGAGTGAAAAAGCCCCTTTGTGGGTTTTTAAATTTTGAACTACAAAACCCTCACATGCCCTTGATTTAAAAACAAATATTTACAATTATCCTTTTACCAAAGAGAAATATTATTTTAAGTCTTGGTGAGGGGCCCTATAACATGAGATTCTTGGCCAAGGAAGAGGTGCCACATCATCACCCTTTGGGGTTTATGCCCACAAGTTGGGGGCGTCATCTTCAAACAAGCATAACTTTCAAACCGTGAAGGCTCTCGTGGCGTGCCACATACCACTGGAACCAGCTTGACGAGGAGAATCCAACAAGGATGATCTGGATTCGAAACATCATGATTTGCAATGTCATATTGCTCCACGAAGGCCTAGCATCTTTTGGTGCTGCTTGGGTTGACATCAATGACAACCACGTTCCAACATTATTCCTAAGTTACCAGGATTCGGGTAATGATTCGGATACGGATATGGATCTGAATCTGGATTCGCTAGATTTTTGAAAATCCAAGATCCAAATACTATAAGGATTCTTCAAGTACAAAAAATATAATAATATTGTTTAAATTAAAAAAAACACTTTTAGAGTTCAAAAATCAAATTCATTTATAAATCACAACATTTAGAACTAAAACCATTAGATATCTTATAAATATGAAGACTGAAACACTAAATTGATGAATCCTCTCTCATACAAAAAAGATAATATCATAAATGATAATAGTAAGAACAAAATGAGTGTCTCATCCATGATCACTCTACTAATATCATAATGTGTAGTAGGTTTAACTACATATCCTCAAATGGATCTACATTCTCTTTTGCATCTTGAAACTCTACATCATGAATAGATGATGGGGTCCTAGAATGTAGGAAGTTGCATCAGTAGGTTGGATTGGGGGTGGAACAATATCCTTAAATAGGTTGAGGTGAATCATGGCATTCAGTGTCAGGTTCAAGTTCGAGATCTTAGGCTCCACATCCCACATTAGGCTAAGACCTTTTTTATATTCTGGTTCAACATGTGATAGCAGACGAAGGTTGGAATGAACATACACAAGATCTTTATCCTATGTCACTTCCAACTTGTTTCGCTTCGTTGAATGGATGAAGCCATATGTACTCTAATTCCTCTCAGATGATGAGGAACTATCAACTCGTGATAACAACTTGGTGGCTAGAGTCGAGATATGAATGTTATCCCCACCATGGAAGCCCCACCAAATAATAGGATCAAGATTCCCTCGATCATCCATAGTTACTGGATCTGAAAAGCTACCAGTAGATTGTATAAGTCCTCCAAATTATTGGCGTACTTCCAATGCAACTCCCACATCTCTATACATTTTCCTCAAAGAAATCTTGTGTCCTTATACCACTTCAGAATCTTTGTTTGACGATGTTCTATCAGGTAAGGAAAAAGTTTGGAATGATAATATTTGGGGTGCAATGCGTATGCCAAAAGATATAATGGTGTGGTCATTTTGTTCCATCTTTCAGTAACTATGTCTTTCATTAAATAATAAAATGTTTGAAAATGGTCATTTTCACTTGCCTTGATAATTTCCCTTATCCTCTCCAGCATACTATTAATGTTTTCATAAACTTCACCCAAACAAGGTGTATATGTGTCAAATGTCCTGATCAAGGTCAGGATTGGTTTAATAAACCGTAGAAGATATAATACCTTGTCCCACCATGCATCATCAAGAATGATGGACATGATTTCTTTCCCTCTATTAGAAGTGGAAGTTCTCCATGATTACCAAAGAAGGTCAATGATCATTGCTTTGTAATGCTTGTCTCACTTCCACAAACCTCTTTATGACAAGAGTGTGGGAGGAAAAATGGGTTTCAACAACCTACAAGTTTGAAAAGTCAAATGTCAAATGAGAAATCATTTATAATTTTGTAATTAAAATTAAGAATTTCCAATACTAATAATATTGATTAAAAAATGTGTACCTTCAATAGCTCCAATTTTGCAAAACTTCGATATATGGCCTGAGACATTGAATGATTTGTTATAAACATTTGGATTTATTTTGCTGATACATATATTTCATTAATCCATTCAGTTTCACCAATCTTGGTAAGCGTAAGGTTCAATGAATGTACTGTACATGGAGTCCAAAAGATGTGATCATATCGACACCAACAAATCTACAAACTTGTGCATTGCATGTAATGACTTGGACAACAATATGTGGCTCCACACTTTCTATTATATCAATAAGAATTGTGGATATGAAAGATGCATCTTTTCCCATTCCACTACAATCAACAACTTTCAAAAACATTGCCCCTTGGGGGCATATTGCAATAACATTAATTAGTGGGTGGTTACTTTGGTCTCTGCATCCATTATAAATGTTGGACACCCCTGTTTTTGCCCATGCATCCTGGATTGAATGTAGTTTTCTATCCACATATTGTCTCTCTGATGCCAACAAACTAGTTCAAACCTTTTCATATCCAGGGCTCTTGTACCTTTTTGGCGCTTCATTAACTGCCTTAATCATTTGTTGCCAATAAGGGGAACACACAAAATTGAATGCTAGCCCATTTGCATAAATGCAACTGATGAGCACCAATGTTGCTGCAACTCTTGGAACTACTAGCTTTACTTTATCAACCCGGGGTTCGTACAAACTTGGAGGTGACATTGCTATACAGACAAGTAAAAGTGATGGTTCTACGTTTTGTCACTGTTCAGCTAGAGAGAGACCACTAGGCTGTTCAAGCCAGACTTCTATGGATTTAGAAGAAGCTTGATTATTGATGGGAGAAAGTGAAATCTACTCTAGGAGAATGCTTGTCTACTGCAATAAGGAAAATGACTGAAATCTTATGTTAAAAACACACCATTCCCTAACTAACTGCTAAGAAACTATGCTTTACAAGAATGCCAAGCTAACATGTATGAAATGCTACCGTTTAAAGCATAGAAGTTCAAAACATCAAACATAACTATTGTGCATGTAAAGGACTGAAATAAATCTGTTTTTATTTTTTATTTTTTTATGGAAAATCAAGTGTGAACCCTAATCTCTTTTGGTGATGTGGTAGGTGGCTTAGGGATGCTGGTGGATGGTTGGGAGGTTTGGGAGACCCTCAGGTACCCTTGTGTGGCTTCCTAGAGGTTTTTCCTCAATTCGGCCTCAAAACAGGCCACTACAAGAAAACCTACAGGATTCCCTGTATTTGTACAAGATACAACTGAGAGCAAAGCGATGGCTGCTGGAGGTGATGGAAGGCTTAGGGAAGGTGGTTGGTAGGTGGAATGGAGTGAGAAAATGCCTAGGGTCACTCTGAACTCAAAACCAAGGTTAGGAGATAGTTGGATTTGCTCAACATGCTTGGAGGAGTTTCTATGTAAAATGATGAAATTGGTGAAGGTCTTGGTGAAAGCAAGGAATGATGAAGTTGGAAGGTGGTTGCTTGCTATGGGATCTCTCTCTACTTTTGAAACATCTGCTCTGCATCAAACATTGATATTTGCCAAAAAAATCATGTAAACAAGAAGAATTCTAATAAGCTAGAAAAACAGAGTTTAATGAGCTCGCTGTCTACTTCATGCATGAGGAAAATTGCATAATGAAATGGAATCATTGATGAGATCTATTATAAGACTGAAGGTGGAAGAGATGGTAATTAAATCCTACGCTTGCAAACTGATCAAATGCTGGTTCAAGTACAGTAAACTCTAAATTCTATGAGAAAATAGAAATCTGTCTTTTTGGGGCTGCATAGGGGTCCTTTCCTCAAGTCATGATCCCTGAAGGAAGAGATGAGGCCAAGACCCCTGATAGCTTTGTGATGCTTTTTTTCTATTCTAACTTGTTGCTGAAGTAAAACACAAATGGAAGCAAACTAATAAACAAACTAATCAAATCTACACTGCCTGCAATGAAATACTTCTAAGGACAATTTAATCTTGAATCTATGAAACTAATCTAAGCATACAGATACAAGAAGATGAGCCTTCGCTGTTAGGGTTGGGCCCTAACCCAAGAGCTTCAGCCCTCTGAGTTAACTCAGTATTGGATCATGAAAAAGCTCATTCTCATTATGAAAACAGAAAATTACATAGCAATGTTTTCCACTAGTCTGGAGCTAAAAAATAACTATTGTTTTTACAACAAAAAATTGAATCCTAATGAGGCTCTAGGTCTCTTTATTTATACAATTGAAGTCCCCGACTTAAAAAATTTGAATCCTAATGAGGCTCTAGGCCTCTTTATTTATACAACTGAAGTCCCCGACTTCCTTAAATCTAGGGAGGCTTGGCTCCCAAACTCGAGATGAACTAACTCTTTGCCTATTACTTGCTCGACTGCCTTTTGATCTTCATGACTTAGCTGCTTGTACTTTGAGCCGATGTTATTAATGGAGGAATTTTCGAATGAGAGTGGAGTAAATGAGGAAGATTTACCTCCTACAATCTCTCTCCCTTGTCCCATTCAAGTTTCAAACCTTAATCTTGCCAAAATTCCTCGATTTTCTCTTTTAAACCTGCATTCAATGCATATTAGTCCACTATGCATAATATCTCACTTTAACTCATCTCATTAAACAAAATATAATCAAAACATGCAATAAATTGTGAGAAGAGTTGATTTGACTAAGCTAGGAGGTGAGTTAAGGTCCATATAGTTACCCAATGATGAGGCTCATTAGCAACGAGCTACATGTTCATCCGCTATGTCTCTACCTTGATTATTGAAAGCTGCTTCAAGAGGGCCTAGAGTGGGCCTTTTATTAGTTGTGGCAGCAGGGCTAGATGGCAATGGAGGCCTAGTTGTAGAGCTTTGCACATGGTGTTTTCCCTTAGCAAGTTTCCTATCAGCAACATCTTGCAAAGGTGCATAAAATTTAATTTAAGCTGGATTCAATCCTTGGCCAGGTTTTCCATTTGCATCTTTTGGCCCGGTGCGTACTTGCACCCCTGTGTTAGTTTGTCAAGTGAGATAAGTGTTCAATCTGGTATATGAACTATTTTTGATATCTTGGCATTCATTGCACTTCCATTTATATGAAACACTTCCAAGAATTTTCTAATAATCTCCAAATATGGCCATAAAGGGGATTTTGGGTCTATTTTGATGTTTTCCCTTTCACTCTGCTATGATGGGTTCCATTTACATAGGTTGTAGGTTATAGTGTGTGACTGCATATATGAGAAATTCCAAAATTCGAACTATTATGAATAGACAAAATTAAAAATTAAAATACATAAAAAAATAAAAATTAAAGTACATAAAAATTAAAAAACTAAAATACAAAGAAACATTTAATTAATTATATTATAAAAACTTAAACATATAATATAAGGATAATAAGAAATAATTTTCTCAGGAGGCTTATATTATTATAACTTCTCTTGTCTTTCTTGGGAGGCTCTAGAGTCAACTGTGAATACATCCAATGTTGAATATTATAATACTGTTTTATACATAATTATAATTTACATTATTCAGCATTCTTATTATTTCTGATTACCTGAGAAATAATTTTAAATAATTATAATTTATAATAATTTGAACATATAATTATAATATAAGAAATAATGTGCAATTTAAACATTAAGCATTGCTATTATAATTTAAATTTTAAACTAATAGTGATATAATATATGAAACAATTATAATGTTACATTATATTTTATAATACACTGTGCTCTGTAAAATATTATCTCTCTGCTCTATTGGTCGACGCAACACGCGGCACAAAACAGTGACACACTGTAAGGGAAACATGCGGCACAACAGTGACACACGGTAACGGTAAGATAAGGGAGGCAGGACGAAGACATAAGGTAGGCAGGCAGGCGGGTGGACAGGTAAGGTTCGGGCTCAGCATTTTCTCAACACACTCATTCTCGGAGCTCTCTGCTCCTTTCGACGGACAGAGGCACTTCACACAACACAATGACACACCGTAAGCCTCATCGAATTAACCACCAAAAAACCTGAAACTGAAAACCACATTGATATTAAATTGAAATCTGGTCTTTGTCAACACAGGATCTGTTTCCTAAATACAGGATCTGTTTCCTCAACACAGGATCCATTTCCAACAATTACTGATCTGCCACATTGCCATTTCAAAGACGGATCAAGGCGGATCTGGATCTGGATTCGGATCAGATTCGTTGATCTGCAGATCCTGGACTCCCACGTGCCAGATCCAGTAACTTAGCATTATTCTCATTCAATTCAGTATTCTTATTCCCAATAATTACAGTCTTGGTATAATTCTATCTTCCTCGTGACAAGGCCCTCAACACATAAGGAAAATCTGAACATACCCCAGCATTATATCTACGATCCCTATAAGATGAACGCTTACTCAAAATATATGATCACAGAGGTTTTATTCTTTCCTGTCTCCACTTGATGACCTTTTGTTGATTGATTCTCTCTGATGGTTTGTCTAGCCCTGACTAGACATATTATTTCTGTATATGCATTTTTTTCTATTTCCAGTGGAGACCTGCAGTTTCTTGGCCAGGTAATATATTTGTTATTAATGATGACAACAACCACTTTTTGTCATTCACGGACATAAATATCTACATAGTCCATCTTTCTTGGTGTCTTTCTTTTTGCTGGTAATTATCTGTATACTTCTTCTTTCCCAGCTTCTTGACTAAGCCTAAATACAAGTGTTATAAGTTATAACTTGGTATGCTAATCTTTGTGCTCAGGTGGTTGCCTCAAGTTTATTCAAGAGAAAAATAGCGATTTAATTTACTGCAAATGAAGAAGATGATTACAGTAGTTATTAAGGATAATGGTTTTTCTTGTTCAACAGGAAGGGGCATCTGAAGAGGACATTGGCCTTCTTCCGAAATATAAATTCAAGTCCATTGGAGGTTCTGAAAAAATCAGTGGTGAGAAATCTGGGCCTTTCGGAGGAGTCATGACTTTATCCACTGGAGAATCATCAAGTGAGCGGGTTCTTTCTGCAGAGGATGCAGTGAGTGATGTGATGTTTTTATTTGCTGGTCATGTTCACTCACTATGCCTTTATATATATTATAGACTGATAATCAAAGAATGATGTGATGGTTGTTATCTGTTTTGGTGTGCAATGTGTGCATTTGTTTTCCGAATGGAATTGCTCGTGTTTGGTTTCAGTTCCAGTGCACACACTTATAAATTTTTGTCTTCATAACAATTTGTTTTGGTTGAAATAAGGAGATTGGCAAAAAATATTTTAATATTGTGTACTTACCGCCCTGAAGTTGCTAATGTATTTATAAATTAATTATCCTCGCGAGTTTCTTTTAGGATATTGTTCTTCTTTGTGTTGACGTTATTGGATTATGGCATATATTGTCCTAGAGCTTGGGCTAAACTTAATCGTAGTTCTGTCCAGTAAAAGGGAAAAACGACAGAACACAGAATATGGTAGAAGTTTGTTCAGCAAAAGAACAGCCTGAAGGGAAGTATCATATATGCCTTTTATTCTAAGGTTATGTTGACACCATATGCATAAATGCAATGACACGGAAGTCGTGAGGATTTGATTCTTATATCTGTTCAAGCCATATACAAAAATGCAATGACATGGAAGTGATGGAAGGATTTAATTCTTACATCTTGCATGTTTGGTGGGTAATATAGATTAACTGTAAATAAAACAATCGGGTGAAACATAACTACATGTTTTGGTGGAGGGTAAGTTTAATTTTTTTTTTTTTTTTGAATAACCTTTACACTTTATGATCAACAATTTGATCACAACAAGAATTGGAGCATCTGAAAGGGTGGGAAGCAGGAAAAATGCCCTTTTTCTTTCTTATCTACCATTTATTGCTATACTATGAAGAGACCTAGAGAGTTGCTTTAATATCAGTTGAAATCGCTCAGCATATATGTTTTGTATCTCAGCCATCACATTGTCGGGAATGTGAATTGACTTGCCACGTTAATCTGTGATTCTGAATTTTTCAAGTCTACGTTGGGATCCATACTTAATATGGCTTCCTTGGGATCCAGACTTAATATGGATTATTTGGCTATGGCCTCAATTTCGACTCTTTGAAATGTGTATTACCTTGCATTATGAATTATTGTGGCACTCCCAATGCCTCAGGTCACCTTAAGAAGGTGGGGTTTATAACTTTCTGCTTCTTTTACTCAATCCAAACATCATGTTGAGGCCATTGTTGTCATTTGTTCGTCAAGAGCTTTCCAGTGATATAAATTTCGTTTCAATTATAGCTTGGGGCACAAAGTTATGATCCTCAGAAGATTTGTGCCAGTACCACATCAATGTCTCTGTAAGGATGCCACATGCACCCCATTCCACATGTCACTTTGGGGCGTTGAAAAGTCACTAGGTTCGGTCTTCATAATGACGTGTAATTGTGATTTTATGTAATTGATGAAAAGAAGAAAAATAAAATTATTATTGTAGTGCTTGTCTCATGGGTTTCATGAGCAAGGAATTTTATTTTAGTGATGGCTCCCATTGCGAGCCTTTAGGATTTGTCATCTAGTCATAAAAGTCAATTTGAGTCTATGTTATGTATGGAGGACCCTTCTTGGGCATATTACACTTGTGTACGAGTCAATAGAAATGTCAAGTAGCCCTCCAAGACCAAGCACAAGCGTTAACCTTAAGCCGGCTTCAAAGTGGAATTAATTATCTCTCCCACTAACATGTCGGCTCAGCTTGATATCAAGTCGACTTATTACCTTGGGAAACAACTATATATAGTCTAGTGGGTCCTCATTTCAGGATAGATTTTCGCAGATCACAGTCTGAAGTGTCAAGGTCATCAAGGGAGCCGAGTTACTAGCGAGGAAGGAAGAAAGAGAAACGAGGAAGTTTGTGTTGATTTGGGACTGTCTTGTGGGCCATCTTACCTCCACACACACGAAATTGCAGACCTATATATTGCAACAGTGAAGATCGAGGAAATGTGAAAGTATATTGTAGTAGTGAACGCTGAGGAAAGGTGAAAGTCTATGGAAGTAGTAAACACCGAGAAGAGGAGAAGTTTATTGCAACAGTGAAGGCCGAAGTCTGTTGCATCAGTGGTGCAGTCCTCCTAGGGAGCTGAAGTGGAAGAAGGTTGAAAGTCTAAAGCAAGCCAAGGTTGAAGAAGAAGTCATGAAGGAGGACGGAGCAGAAGGTGGACTATCATTGACAAAGGAGCTTTGTGTCTTGGTCTTCGAGAAGCAAATAGGTGAAGGGTCTTGGTCTTGGCATTCGTTGATGGGAAACTCTATAAGAGGAAGAGTTTGTTCGGGTTTTCCTCTTAAAGAGTGAGAGGTTTTGGCCTTAGCTGATAGCCTATATTTTGTGTCTTTGGTCTCTTTACAGTTTATGCATTGGTGTCTGTTTGATGAAAAGAGCACTAATAATCTAAGTGAAAGAAGATCCCAATCTTAAGAAGTGAAAAACACTTACAAGCAGTTACTAATAGAAGAGAAATCACATAATTACTATGCCCTAGATTTCTCAACATGGGGATGGTGCTTAATCAACACTTGGGCCACATGCCTCTTGCCATGTCAAATTTTGGCTCCAAATCCACTTACTTTTGAAGGGGTTGAGTATGTATACTTCCATAGAATTCAACAATCAAATTGTTGCGTTGATGCAATTCCCATATCCCACAAACAAGGGGGTCTCATACACCAATTTGGTGTTTGGCTTGGGCATGATCTTAAAATTAGATTATTATTATTGTATTATTATTATTATTATTATGAATTATTAATTACGCTCTTAATCTAGGCTAAGTAACCTATCTTCCACCAAGACTCCGTGATGGGGTGACGCAGGTGCGGGGAGACGACATAGGGAGGGTGTGTAGGAGCACCCTCAAATTTTAGGAAAATTTAGCGGGGATGGGGAGACATGAGAGGTGTGTATATATATATTTCATTAATGAAAGTATAAATATATTGATCCAACATAATTGAATTAAATAATGAAATACACTGATCCATATTCATCATTCATACTAACACGTACTTTATTCATACACAACATTCATGTTGGGTATGTGTTATATTCTTTGTAGGACTAGCATTTATAGCAAGTGATTTTTGTCTTTGGTTTTCGGGTGCATGGTGGTTTTGTAGATCCAGTCATAGGAGTTATTGTTATATTCTAATCTAGGGTTAATGGATTAGGGGTTTATGAATGCTTTGGCATGTATATATTGTATTGTAACATTGTAAAGAAAATAATGAAAAATTAATCTAGTTTTCCCGGTTTTGGGTTCTAGGGGAAAAAATTCTAATGTATATTTACTGTGATTGCCATTGTATCTTTCCTGATAATTTTAAGAATTTGTTTGTAGGTATTATCTATACAGGGTTAAAACCTACAATTCATCCATATTCCACGAGATTCAATAATGAAATATATTGATCCATATTCTTCATTTATCATTCTAGAATGTAAATTGACTTAAAATTTAAATTCATCATTCATCATTCTAGAATATAATTAGTATTAAGCAAAATAGATTACAGTAGATATTGAAGTTTGAAGATTAGAATAGTAAATTGATATAACTCAACAAACTCAAAAGGGGTGCTTTTGGGCGCCCCCCCTCAAAAAGGGTGCTTTTGGGCATCCCTCTTTTGAGGGGGTGCACCGAGAAGCACCCGTTTTGGGGAAACGTGTCCCAATATAGATTAAATTTCCGCAAAAGATGATCCACATAAGCATGAATATGTGGAATTGTAGAAGCTTGAGTATGTGGGAGCCAAAGCATCATCTTATACATCCTCTATGCCCAATCTCTTCAGCCTTTTCCCTATTTAACTAGTAGTGCAGACCTATTGTAATTTGTAAGAGTGTTATATAGTAAGCAGATTTCTTGGTATATTCGAGAATAACGCCCCCTGCATCTCCCCAAGAGGGGGATGTGGGGAAATGTTTCCCCAGATGTCCCACCGTCTCAAGTGCGTGGGAAGCATGGGGCGCATGTGTCCCACCTTGGGGGACGCATCAACGTGGAACATTGTAATTAACCCCTTTTTATAAAACTTTTTTATATGTATTGAATATCTTTATATTTTATGAGGAAAATACATGTATACAACTAGGCTGAAAGCTCTTACAATGATATATTCATTATGAACTTAACATGTGGGTGGGGAGGATAACGACGTTTTTACCAACCACCTTAGCTACATCTAATGCAATAGGTAGATCCCTTGTCCCACAAATAAGGGGTCTCATACACCAATTTGGTGTTTGGTTTGGTATTATTATTATGAATATTTAATTAGACCCTCAATGAAGGATAATTAACCCCTTTTATAAAGTTTATATATATTATTATATAAGCCAATCTCTTGTCCCACAAACAAGGGGTCTCATACACCAATTTTGGTAATTAGGCTTGACATTATTATTTTGAATATTTAATTAGACCCAATATATATATATGTGTGTGTGTGTGAAAAAATACATGTATATAGCTAGGTTTTGGAAGCTCTTACAAAAATCTATTCATTATGAATTTAATGTGAATTTATCTCAACCACCAAAGCTTATATCTAATTCCATATTACTATATATATATATTTATATATATATAATATATATATATATATATATATATATATATATATGTTATTATAGCATAACATTATATTAAATATTACATTATTTAAACTAATTATATATGATTAATATGCATTGGTTTATAACCATACGTAACCCATGTGGGTCCCCTTTGATCACTCATTTATAGATGTAGGAAATCCATGAGATTGTGCAATTGCTAATATGAACAATTTGAAAACTAGTTTCTTTTCGTTTAGACACCGGATTTCTCTACTTATTTTGCAACGAAATAAGAACATAATTAAATACACAATCACACAATTTTCTAGGGAACCCAACTAGGAAAACCCTCTGCTTGATTATTGATAGAAACTGAGCATTAGATCTCTTACAAATGCAACTTGTTTCAATCTGAAAAACAAACTTGTTTTCCTCCCTTGAACCATGCTTGAAACCCTTGCAAGATTGTTGATCCTTATCTGCTCTCTATCAAACTCATACAATCCTCTGTGCACTTGGCTCGAACTCTCCCTATATTGGGAGTCTCTGACTGAGTGGCTGCCTCCACTCACCCTAGGCTATTCTGCTCATCATCATCCTGCTGGTCAACTCAACTACTAACTACCTTAGACTGAAGCTGAGATACCATCTGAGGCTCCCTCTTGAAAGCTCTATCCTGCTCTTGCTCAACCACCACTTCTCTACATTGAGCTCTTCTTGCCTTGTTGCTAAAGGCTGCTCAATCCTTGGTATGCCATCCTGCTTCCCCAAAGAGCTCTCCAACACCTGCCCACTAACAACCTTGTAGTCCTTCACAATAGGCTAAACTTAGGGTTCAAATCAACCACTAACATCCTTCCACAATACTGTAGTTTGACTGATCTTTATTCTGTCCCTTGCTCTGATACCATGTAGAAAATCCACAAAATTCTGCAATTGCTAATATGAATAATCTGAAAACTAGTTTCTTTTCATATAGACACATAATTTCTCAACTTATTTTGCAGTGAAATAGAAACAAAAATAAATACACAATCACACAATTCAACAACACAATTTTTCTACGGAACGATTGTTGATAGAAACCGAGCATTAGATATCTTACAAATACATCTTGTTTCAATCTGAAAAACAAGCTTGTTTTCCTAGCTTGAACCAGGCTTGAAACCCTTGCAAGACTGTTGATCCTTATCTTCTCTCTATCAAACTCATACAAGCCTCAGCACACAAACTGTGGTCTCTATTTCTTTGTCTCACCAACTCGTGCTCACAAAACAATAATTACAATGAGTGCCTTCATCCTCCTTATAAGCAATTTGAATAGGTAAACCTGGAAAATTATATTTTAGGAATTGATTTTGTGATTGATGAGTTAACTGAGTTGAACTAACTCATGCAACTCGTCTCATCTCAATTCTAGAACTTGAGTTTCAGTCACTTGTCCTTTTTCTAAATTAACTTGCACTAGAAGACTATAAACTCGACCTTCCACTTTTGCACATTAGTTAATTGTTTCATAACACATCCTAACTTCTAGGAACGAATCCTAAATTATAGGAATTCATCCTAACTTTTAGGAATTATCTCCTAACTTATAGGAGTTGGTTCCTAGCTTATAGGAACTTGAGCATGCTAAGGATAAACTCGTTGTAGTTCCTTTGATTAAGGCATAAATCAAGGAACCCTTTCTTGTTAACATTTTCAACAATACATAGCCTGAACGAAACCAACCACACACATTATCCCCTCAAGCATCCCAGGAGGTTTGATGGTTGTGAGTCAGCCCAGGTTGACGTAGGATATGCAGTCGATGTCTAATTATTTTACGTTATGGAGTTTTGGTTTGATTTGGGGAAATAATTTTTAATCAAATGGTGATATTTGCTATTTAAAATGTGTTTTTATTATATATATGAATTCAACACTTGAAAAATGGCACTTGTGATTTCAATCAATCTTGTCATATTCTGGCAAATTCACCCAAAAATTTACAAATAGAAAGAAATAAAGAAAGAATGAAATTATTTTAATTCCCACAAGGCTAAAGATAGCCTATGGGATATACCGCCTCACCATCTGATTTCTCCATTCAAACCTTATCCTGTGTAGCATGACAATGAGCGCTCCCAACTTCTCAACAGTCCCCTCACTGAATAAATTATACCAAGAGCTAGTTGTCAAGATATTTACATCACTGTTTTTTGCTGTCTTTGAAGGCCTCACATTCTATAAATTGAAATGCTGTTCCTTTTCCACTTTTCCAGAAGAGCAAAAAATACACACTCTTTCTCCCCAAACCCTTTTGGTCTTTTCCAATGACTTGTTTCACAACATAGTTGATGAGAGTTAGTTCTTAATTTAGAAATACGAATTTTGGCTTTCCATGAAATATTGGCCCCTATGTAGGATTTTTGATGATGATTATGAGTGGGATTAAACTCTTCAATATAGTACTTTCTCTTTTTCCTTTGCTCTTTATCCCAAGTACTTTCTCTTTCTTCTTTGCTCTTTTTGGGGCACATGTTCAAATAAATACCACATTTACTAAACCATTTGCTATTTTGCACAACCACGCCATCTTTCTTTTGCACAATATGTCATTGAGGACAACCTTAGGCCATCTTCCCTATTCTATTTGCTTAATTTTTTGAACAACCCCCGTTTCACTTAGAAAGATATCACACGGAACTGAACTTTTAATTTTGAACTTGTTTGTAATCAAATGTTTTTGAATTTTCTCAATTTGTTTCCATTGTAAATCAGATGTATCGCTGGCCCATAGTTCACAACCGTAGAGAATCACCAGAATCATTAAAAGCCCAAAAAGAGTTTAGTTGTCTTCCAATCCCATAGTTCTGCCTCTCTGCACCTATTTTTGAAAAGCATAAAATGCTTTCCAACCTACCAAAGTTCGTTTCATTTTGCAACCTCCCCAACTTAGATTTTTGTTGAAGCCAATTCCAAGGTATTTGTAATATGGTAGAACTTATGTTGGCCAAGGTTATTTGGAAGTGGGAGAGGATGTGGGGAGCAGAAGGGGAAGGGGGAGCAGGGAGCAACAATTTTCAGAAGCTTCCGGATGAGGAGCAAATCAAGAGTCAATTTAATATAATATATATTTTTATATATTTTGATGCGTATATGTCAACAAAAGCATGTAGAATGATGAGTTAGTTATAAAAAGCAAAAAAAAAAAGGATTAAACCATATAACATGTCCACAAATTACAAGTTCTCGTTTATATAACATGTAATGGTGCACATAACCAAAATAACATTGAGCGCAATCCATATTTGAACCGAAAATACATCAACAAATAGGCTTTAGATGGCCTCTAGCATCCAAAAAAATAATGCTACAACAAATACCTACATATCATCAAAGTCATTGCCTATCTTGGGATTTTTGTCGTTAATATCATCCCCTAAGCATTAACATAAGAGAAAAAAATGTAGCATATCAAGTCAACATTTTGTTCGAGTGATGGGTACTTTTTCAGTAGGGTCATGGTTCCACTTTGGACAACTCATTTGATGGAGATATTTATTTCATTGAATTCCTTTTTTCAAGAAGACCAAAATCGACCTAAAGATCACTAAATTTGGACAAGGAAAAATATGTTTTTGAAGTCAAGCCCACACATGTGCAAATTGTCAAGGTCGGCTTCGGGTCAAGTTGGGCAAATTGATCCCCCCTCCATCACATATAAATAGAAGTGACCTCCAACCTCATTTGGTACATTCATCACATAACATATTCTTCTCTCTCCTTCTTTGACTGGGTCGTATTGATTGCAGGGCAACCTTCTTCTTCACATGTGCTAGTTTTTGGAGTATAGTTTGACTGGGCCAATGTTGCACGAAGCGGGGACGCGGAAGCGTCATTTTCCAAAAATCTAGGAAGCGAAGGGTCTACTATATATATATATATTATATATATACTTATATTTTTTTGCATTTATATTCAAAACAAACATCCCAAATACCAAATTAGTTGTAGAAGACGTGAAAACATGAATATTTTTACATAAATCAAGATAGATATGGCATCCATGATTCCATTGTACATCAATGATTAATTATTCGAGCATCAACCATATATATTCTAGCAATTACAAACATACATCAAATTTTCAAGCATATTATAAAACATATAACATTTAAGCATATTATAAAACATAAAACACAGGGCATATTATCTAGCAAGTGAGCAATTGTCGACATTTGTCATGTCCAAAATTCAAATAATAATGTTTACAAAATAGGCCACTTGGTCACCGCCAAGACAAAAAGGTTCAAATTCACAACAAGCCTACAAGTCTAATGATTATTAATCTATGACAAAAGTAGTAAATTGTGAATATATCTACTGATCTCTCCTCCTTCCACCATAAAGAGAACGTGGCAGTGGGCCTCCACGTGGTGGCAATGAAGAAGGTGCCTGTGGAAGTTGTGGAGTGGTATTGAAACTGATGAAGACGAAGCCCCTGTTGTTGGTGTTGAACCATGGAACCTGAGAACCAAGGGACCAGATGGGGGTGGCATCTCAACTCGATCATCATCATCATCTTGGAATCGCTCAAAAAATTCATACCAAGAAAACCACTAGTTAACAAAAAAAAATTAAAAACAAGAATTAGAGAAATGCTTTATAAGCAAAATTCATACCACAATGGACATACCTGGATAAGAGCATCCTGTAATTGCTCTAATCACAACACTCCATCCCCCAAATTTGGCTCCTCTGGATTCCTGTCCCAAACCTTAAGGCTTTATTAGTCTTTGCATCATCACAGTAATGGGACAAAAATCACAAGTTGTAATGAACATAAACGAAGCTCTCTATCCGGTCTAAACTCAACCTATTCCTTTTAACACTGTGGATGAAAGAATAAGAGCTCCAACACCTCTCTACTGAAGGAGTGTTTACCACTTGTGATAGCACCCGCAATGCCAAAGTCTGTAGAAGTGGAGTAGCACCTCCATGCATGTTCCACCACTAAAGAGAAGAAAAAGTCTCTCTATCTCTAATTGCATGCATGCTCCCCAAATGGACTAGTGCTAAGCGTATAGTTGCTCAACTGTCTCCATACCATGGCAATCTCCTCTTCATCAGGGACTAATTTACTCAATGCAATCATATATTTTTTGTGGACCTCTTGATCTAGGTGTGGTTTTCTCCTGCTCCCCCCACCCCCCCCAGGGGCTGGTGTTGAAAGCCATGATGGATGATAGTATTTAGGTGTCAAAACATATGCTAATGCATGCAATGGAACATTTAGCATTTCCCATTGGTTTTCTTCCTCTGCACAAATATAATTGTACAAGGTGATATCTCTAGGCTCAACAATGTCTTTAATCTGCCCCAACATGCTATCCATTTGCTCATACACCTCCCCAATTATTGGTCGATCTGAATCTCCAAACTTGATCATGTAATAAATTGGTTTGTTGAGTTGCAAAACATTTTTAACTTGTGACAAAAAGTACATGTCAAGAATATTGTCCTTGGCTACATTAGCACCATCTCTATCAGTGTTAATTTCCTCCCATGATTTAGTGGTCACCATATTAGTTAAAGCTTGTCTCACCTTCACTAGCCGCCTAAAGGTGAGGTAATAACTTGCAAATCTTCTTTTTGCAAGTTTAAGCAGCTCCAACTTGGAGTAAGTGCCATAGAAGTAGTTTACCCTTGTATGCCTTGTGATAAATTTAATGAGTTGCTTCCCTCTCTTGTAAAGCTCATTAATCCACTCACATTCTTTATGCTTCACAATATCATGCATCAAAAGGTTCAATGTGTGGACCAGGCACTCAGACCAAAAGATGTGTGATTGAGTACGCTCAATAACTTTTCCTGCTGCCTTACAATTTGCTGCATTATCTGTGATCACTTGAACCACATTATTTGGACCAACATCTTTGATTGATTGCAATAGGAGATCTGCAATGTTTTGGGAAGATGCACTGATGGAGGAGTCATGACATGTAATAAATACTACACCACTAGTAGAAACACCAAGAACATTTATCAGTTGTTGGTTTCTAATATTTGTCCACCCATTTGATACAATGGATACCCCACAATCTACCCACTCATTAGTAAAACGTGTCAAAGAAATTTGAACCTTTGCTATTTCTCTTTCTAATAACATTGTTCTAGCTTTATCATAGTTGGGGGGACTTGTATCCTTTTGGGGCTTCATTGATGGCCTTTACCATTTCATGCCAATAGGGAGAGCAAAGCACATTGAATGGTACATCGCAAGCATAAAGAAATCAGAGTGTCTTTCCATCCACATCATCCCTCCCAACAACATTCAGGAAATCCCTATTGTTCTTTTACCTCAGGAGCTTGCAGAAGTACCATGAGGAGATGAGCTACCAAATCTAGAGGTTGCACTTGATTCAGATTGAGTTTTTTGTTTCTTGCTTTTTTGTTGTGCAACCTCTTGTATTTGGATGTATTTTTTTCTTTGTTCAACTGAAATGTTTGTGCAAATTTGTATCCCCAAAACACTCTTTTTATCATCACTGCCCATCACCCCACAAAGATGCCTCCTCACATGGGTATATGAACCACTAAATGGTTTTCCTCCATGACAACCATGAGTGCACAAAAGTTTGTAGCTTCCACCACCCTTTCCCCTTTCAAGTTTGGTCACATAGTTCCACAAGGGTGTTAATGTAGCTTTCCCCTCTAGTATTTCGCTGTTCCCTTCACGTTCATTCCATTCCTCTTCAAACCTTTCCTCCTCATCATACATTGGGTCACTCATATGGGAACTACTATCCTCTTGTTCGTCTTCCCTTCTATTCCTACTCCCCCCTGCCATCATTAAAACCAAAAGTGGAATGATACATAGAAGCCAAAGAACACCATCTTGGAATATGGTTATAGGTGGTGGGCAACCTGCAATTAAATGAGCAAGTAGAAAGAATGGGAAAGAGTAAGAGTGGGAAGAGAAAAATACAAAAAACAATGACAAAAAAAATGAGGGAGTTTGGAGTTTGCACTTACCTCTTTAGCTTTTGTAGATGGAAGCCCTTCTTTACTCCTCCAAACTCCTGTTCTTTCTCCTAGCTCCTCCTTCTTCACTCCAATAAGCTCTCCTCTCTTTCTCCTCCCTTCTCCTCTCTTCTCCAAACTCTCACAAAATAAAAGTGAGCAAATGAGAAATGAAAGGGTCTTTTAATCCCTTCACTCTTCACCCTAACCCAAGTTGGACCCACCCCCAACAAAGAAAAACAAAAGAAGATGAAAAAAGCCACTTTGTGGAACTGTCGGCTGCCTGACAAAGCGGTTGCGATCTGTACGGATCTGACTCGAAAACACTGCAGATCGTACAACCAATCCGCTCTATGAAAAGCATTTCGGAAATTTCGAAACTCGGATTGGGCCGTATAGTTTCAAAATGGCAAGAATAGTATTTTTCAGCTCGATCCGCATTTCGGAGGGCGAATCGCCCATGGATCGCGTTTCGGGGTTTTGATTCCTGCAGGGGGGGTTCCTGCAACACCGCTTCAAGGCTTTGATCAGAAATCAAACACAAAAGAAAATTAAGTTCTTCAGGTCTGACAACGGTGGAGAGTACATTTTGAATGAGTTCATAGACGTTTGCAAGAAGGTATCAAGAAGGAGACTATGGTGCCCTATAATTCCAAACAAATGGAGCTGTTAAGAGAAAGAACAGGTCTATTATGGAAGCTTCTCGAGCTATGCTCCATGATAAAAAACTGCCGAAGTTCCTTTGGGGAGAAGCAACAAATACAATGGTATATGTTCAAAACAGGGTCCCTCATCAAGCATTGGACAAAAAGACTCCCAAAGAATTATTCACAGGTGCCAAGCCGGATATTGGTCATCTCAGGATATTTGGTTGCCCCCTATATTTCCATGTGCCGAAGGACAAGAGGAACAAGCTGGAAGCCACCAGAAGTAAACATACATTTTTTGGGTACTGTGAAAATTCCAAAGCATTTAAAATATACATACCTGGTCAAAGGAAGATTGAGAGTAGCAAGGATGTAACATTCGAAGAAGATGCTGCCCTTGGAAAAGCAAGGGACCTTCCTCCATGTCCTCCTCGTGAGAAGAAAGTTGATGATATGGATATTCTAGAAGGTCCTTTTGTGCTTGAATCTGAGAAGGAGATTGTTGATGATCCTATGGAGCCCATGGATCCTTTGGACCCTCCTCCAAGTGATCCTGTTAATTTTAGGTATGTTCTATGCTTAGAGCAATTTATTTCAATTTTCACAGTTAGCTCCATATCTTTTCCAGATTAGCAATCACATCAGCATTGAAGTAAATTGCAGATAGCACATAAACATAAATTGTAGAAGATAAGCAAAGACAAGGGGACACAAGATGTGGCGCTAGCTAGGGAAAAACCCCAATGTGGGGAAACCCTTGATCAGTTCTTCTTATATGTTCTTCAATAGTTCAGCAGAGAGAGAGATAGAATGTTTAGAACAAAAGTCAACACTTTGACTTATCTAGATAAGAGCATAGATCATCTCTAAGAAGATGATACATGAGATCAGTTGAAGACATGTTGTTTCAGCTGATTCTCCAAGGTGACTCCTTCACCTATCGTTGCGCTGCATTTTGTCATCATGCTGCATCTCACCGCGCTGCACCATGTTGCACCCATCATCACTATGTTGCATCTCATCACGCTTCATTAATCATGACTGTACCCATCACTGTACTGTATTATGTGCCATTGCTGCACCATGTTGCCATCCTGACCTATGTGTTCGCTGCACCTTTCTTGCTTGTTGTCCCTAGCATGCTTGTTGTCCTTAGCATGCTTGTTGTTGCATGCTAGTTGTAACATTGCATGCTTGGTGTATTTGTTGTTAAGTACCATACCACTGTCCCAATGTTAGTTAGTTGTCCCTTGCATGCTGCTCTCCTTCGGAGACATATGCTCCCGCTGTTCTGGTAGTTCTGGCTTTTTCGGATTTTCCGGCTTTTCCCACAGTTCCGGCTTTTTCGATAGTTTCGGGTTTTTTTGGCTTTTCTGGCAGTTCCAACTTTTTCGGCTTTTTCGGCAGTTCCGACTTTTCTGGCAGTTCCGGCTTTTCTGGTAGTTCTTACAGTTTTGGTAGTTTTAGCTTTTCTGGCAGTTCCAGCGTTTCCAGTAGTTCCGGCTTTTTTGGCAGTTCCGACTTTTCTGGCAGTTTTGGCTTTTCCAGCTTTTCCGACGGTTCCGACTTTTCCGACAGTTTCAACTTTTCTAGCTTTTTCAGGGCAGCGTTATCCCTTAGGGTCTCTCCTCCTACTAAAACCCAAAGACAAGTGGAGAGAGGAAGAGATCCCAAGTGTGTTAAAATCACTTTAAGACCACTTCTATTTATACTAAAACATTGAGCAGATGTGGGGTTTATTTGGTTGCTGGCCGACCTTGATGAATTGTCTTATAACGCAAATAAATTCATAACTCCCTGAATACTTATTGGAATCGGATGATCTTTAGATCAACTCTACACCTTTCGATGAGAGGGATCCAAGAAAAATATTAGTTGCCTTAAATAAGATGACCCACATGGAGTTTGGGCCTAGTTTCCAATTTTAACACTCCCTCTCACTAGGGAGAACTCCATCCATTGATCCATATGTCCGACTGTACTATCTCTGCCATTAGTGCCCTGCACTACTTTGATTTGCTAAGCTCTGCTCTGCTGAACCATGAAGAAGAAGAATTAATCGAGAATGTCTCATACCATTCTCTACTGACTCGAAGTCAGCTTCATCTAAAGAAAGTGTGTCACATCACTCTTACTAACCCGAAGTCAGTTTTGTTGATCCCAGATCAATATCACAAGAGAGTTTCTCAAACCACTCATACTGATCCCAGATTAGTTTCATTGATCCCAGATCAATGTCACAAGAGAGTGTCTCAAACCACTCATACTGATCCCGGATTTGTTTCATTGATCCCAGATCAATGGAGGTCATCCTAGCGTAGGGAGTACGGTAGATATAGCGATGCGTCCGTTGATAGTACTACTATGGCCCCTATCCTCATTTCTTTGCTCATTGATCAGATGAGAGGTACTTCTCATGAGTCCCAGACTGCATGGGTAGGATGCCTCGACAAGAGAACTAATCATCCTGTCCACAGGAGAATGAATCATCCTGTCTAGTGGATGCCACGAAGAATTAATCATCTTGGCCTACAGGAGAACTAATCATTCTGTTGCATAGTTGCCATGGGAGAACTAATCATCTCGACCCACAGGAGAACTAATCATCTTGTTCCACAGTTGCCATGGGAGAACTAATCATCCCGACCTACAAGAGAACTAATCATCCTGTTCCACAGTTGCCATGGGGTATCACAAGGGAAGGTTGAACCTGTCATCCTATACATAATGCACCACCAGGGGAGGGTGAGTCGCCCTGTGGTCGTATGTTGCTCCAGCAAGTACCCTAAGCCCCCCAGAGTTCCCAGAGCTCAATGCATGCAACATGTAGGACCCTTATAAGAGGTCTCTCAACGACTTCAAGTCGTTTGGGAAAGTCACAAATTTGACCTTTCCCCGGGGTTTTGACAAAATGTCTGCGACTTGTACATCAGTCTCAATGTGATGGAGCCTCCTTGCTCATCGACTTACCATATCCTAGATAAGTCAGTCTTTGATGTCAATCTGCTGGAGCAATCATCGAATATGAGATTCCTCAATAATCGAATCCCACCTTTGGTTGTCACAGAGAATCACAGTGGTATTCATCAAGTGTACAAACAACTCACTTAAGATCTTCTACAACCATGCAGCTTCACATGAGATCATACTCGTAGCTATGTATTCAGTCTGGGCAGTGCTTATAGCAACCGACTTCTGCTTCCTACTCATCCATGATATCGAAGCAGAATCTAAAGAGAACCAACACTGAGAAGTGCTGTAGTGATCCTCCACACTACCTACCCAGTTAGCATTCGAATAATGATGCAATTTCATATTTCCGACAGTGTATTTCAATCCATGAGAGATTGTGCCCCGAAGATATCTCAAAAGATTCTTAGCACCAATCCAGTGAGGCTCAACCAAATATGAGCTCACCATGCTAACTGCAAAACATATGTCCGGAGGGAAGTTCACTAAGAACATCAACGCGAATGAGTTTATGAAACTCAAAGGCATTTCCCAAATCTGGTTCGACATCACTACCATATAACTTCTGAAAGTTAAGATCCTCGAGGTAGTCACCGGCTTGTAGTTTATCATTCCACATTCGGAATCCAACTCCTTACTTCTGCAAATGAGAGGGTCTGCACCTATGAGAAATAGGTCGTCCTCATAAGGTGCCGATATGAGAGGTCTATCATCCCCAACCTTCGGGTAATGGTTTGGATCAGTTTCACTCCTAGTGAATCTCAGCTTCATTAGACAGCTATCAATCCTCTCATACTATGCCTGAGGTGTTTTGCTTCAAGCCATGGAGGGCTTTCTTCCACCTGTATACATGAGATTCCCGGTCATGAATCTTAAACTCCTCAGGTTGTTCCAAACCTGTGGACTTGTTGCATGAGGGGAATGGTCCCCTTATAAGATTTTCCTTCGATACATCTCAGACATGTACCTTCATGCTCTACTTGAATTCAGACATCCTATTGCCATCTGACTCACATCGGGTAGGGCCCCATAGGTAGACCTCCGGTGTTATAGATGCGATATTTCAATTGACATGATCCCCAATGGACCATCCCGAACTTGATACAAATTGCCAACCCATAACCCATGAGAAAAAGCATCTTTGAAAATTCTATTTTTTTTTAACATGTACCTTTCCATCGATGAATGCCACCCTGAAACCTTTGAATTCCATTTCCAAGATGGACACCAGGTTCTTCTTGCGATTAGCTACATAAAAGAGATTTTGTAAATGAATTGAGTTACCCTCATTCAATTGAGGGTTAACATTCCCTGCACCCTTTTCGGGATAGGTGGCATCGGCTCCAAGTATAATCTCATGACTGTTTCCATCTCTACCAAATTAGAGAGTGCACCCATCCATCCGATGAAGTTCCTTGAAGCACTACAATCAATAAGCCGGATTCCCAAAGAATCTGAAGGAGAGGGCCAATACAACATAATGCTTCTTTATCTGATCAGAAACAACATTTGATTCTTCATACCTAGTGTTCCTTGCTTTCTTTGAAGAGTAGGCCATTTCCTTGATGACCTGCATTACTTGTCATTCCTTTGATCATTGAAGATGTCCTTGGAATGATTGTTATCATCATCAAGTGATGTGTCCTAGCCATTCAGACACTCCTTCGCATAATGGCCGAACTAGTTATCTGCCTTTCCTTCCACCCTGAGATCCGGTCTTCCAATGAAGTGATCTTTAAGTAGGCCATAATCCGTTGTGCCATTCTGATAATATTCTTTGCTTTGATTTCACCTTTGGTGAATTTGAAGAGGGATGAGGAATCCACTGATCCTTTTGTCCTTTCCCAACTGTCTTCGGTGATTGCTCTTTCACTCTTGCTTGGGCATTGTCTCCACCTCAGCTTCGATACCATGTTAATTTTAGGTATGTTCTATGCTTAGAGCAATTTATTTCAATTTTCACGGTTAGCTCCATATCTTTTCTAGATTAGCAATCACATCAGCATTAAAGTAAACATAAATTCTATCATTATATGAGGAAGAAATAGCAGAAATTCACTTCATAGGGCCTTGGATTCCATACAGTGATGTTATGCAGGAAAAAATACACAAAGTAGTAAAAGGATGCCAACCTCTACCTCGAGGATGCCAACCTCTACTTCAAGGTGGTCCAAGGTATGCCTTTGATTTTAGTTTCATATGTTGATGATCTATTCTTCACTGGTAGTGAGCTCATGATGCTTGAGTGTAAGAGGGAGTTAGCGTCTGAGTTCGAAATGAAGGAACTCAGTATGATGCACTATTTCTCGGGACTAGAAGTTTGGTAGAAACTCGGTGAGATTTTCCTATCTCATGGAAAATATTTTTTGAAGTTGTTGGAGAGATTTGGAACGACAAAATTCAAATCTTTGGCCACGCCAATGGAAATGAATTTCAAGAAGTTATGTAGAGATGCTGCTGGACTTGACCTTGCTAATCCTTCTGAGTATAGACAATTGTTTGGGGCATTGATGTTCCTTGTGAACACTCGTCCGGACATATGCTTTGCAGTGAACACTTTGAGTCAATTTATGATTGAGCCCCTCCATGCACATTGGGTTGTTGCCAAAACATTATGAGATATTTACATGGCACTGTTAACCTTGGTCTGAGATATTTTGCCAAAGATGTATGACTGCATGGATATGCTGATGCTGACTGGGTTGGAAACATTATTGACAGGAAGAGCACATCAGAGTGTTGTTTTAGCTTGGGTTTGGCTATGTTATCTTGGATGAGTAGGAAACAAAACTCTGTAGCTTTAAGCACAGTCAAGGAAAAATATATTGCCACTAGCATGGTTATCTGTGAGGTAGTGTGGTTGAGAAAGCTCTTTGGAAAGCTATTTTAGCAAGTCCTGAATAATACTGTTATATATTGTGACAACAAGAGTGGGATCCGATTGGTAGAGAATCCCCTATTTCATGACAAGTCCAAGCACATTGAGATTAGGTACCACTGCATTCGAGACATGGTACAAAGAGGAGTCGTAAGACTCCATCAAATATCGACAAACGAGCAGATAGCGGATATATTCACCAAGACTTCGCTGAAAGGGAAGTTCTTGGTCTTCAAAGAGCAGCTTGGACTGATGGATGTGACCCCCTCGGGTAAGGGTCCCGGTTGATCAAGAACACTGAGCCATGCTCTTCCCTCTTGTTTGAGCTCACAGGGAAAGGAATTGAGCTTGAGATCTCCTTGGGTTGAGGTATCTTTGGACAATAGGATAGTTGTGATCCTTACCCTTTGAAGTAAGTGGATCTTGCCTATTGTCACCATAGGGTGTGCATGATTATTGTCACTTATGACAGGATGGGTATCTCCCCCAACCATGATTGACATAATATACCCTAGTATGCATCCTACCCACAAGCGGTGCTTGTTGGGATTACGTCCCCCTCTGGCCAATGGGTTGAGAAGACTTGAGTAGCTGTGATCCTTGCATAGCAAATTGATCTCCCTCAAGTGTGACTTGAGTAGGTGTGATCATTGCATAGCAAGTGGATCTCCCTCAAGTATAGAGGATGCGGGTGTTCTACCACTTGACTCTTCGGGGTCAACTTGGGAAGATCAACAATCATTGGGATGGTTGTGATCTCTACCCTATATATAGAAAGTTGTTCTTGCCATTTGTCTAGGCAACAAGGTGGATGTGATCCTTGCTGGTAGATGGATCTTGCCCAATTGTCATTGGATAGAGGGTTGTAGCTTAAGCTCCCCTATGATGTCAAATTCTTCTTCTTTTCGATTCGAGAGTGTTCAACAGGTGAAGTACAAATGAACAGAGATAAGCAGAGACGGCATTTGATTTGATGATGACGAGACATTTGTGATGGGACATACTTTGTAGTCAGAAATTTCTCCCTAGCTAGGAGGGAGTGTTAATTTGGTAGCTAAGGGACAAATTCCCTCCATTAGACATTGTTCCTCATTCAGAGAGACCCAAAATCCACCCTAGAAGCACTCAGTTTGGTTAAGGAAAAATATATTTTTGATGATGAAGCCCATAATGGCACACAAGTTAAGGTTGGCCTAAGAGGCTAATTAACCCTCCTCTAACACCTGTAAATGCATGTCACATCTACCTCATTTTGACACACTCATCAAGCATCTCTCTCCTCTTCTCATTGGTTTGCCCAACTCTGAAATATTGCAGGTCAAGTTCACACGTGCGATGGTCTTGGAGGCATTTCTGCGTTGACTTTTCTGTTGGAGGGTTTAACATTTGTTTGATCGATTTTGACTTCATCTTTTCGCTTGCTTTGACTGAGAAAATTCCCTTCTCTTGACGCCGAGTTGACTGGCACAAAAAAAACTGAGGTGTTCTGGGTTGTTTGACTGGCATCAACTACAGGCTTCACTACAAAATTTCTCTCCATTGACCGAGTTTGATTGGGTTTTCTTGGACTGTTTTGGGTTGACTTTGACCAACTTTGTGGACTGTTGACCCAGGATTTTGAGGAGTGATTTGACCATTGACTTTGAGTGGTTATGGCACACATTAACTGCTGTTGACTTGGACAAAAACTGTAGACTTTGATAATTGACCAGAGTATCTAGTAGAGGTTCGATGGCTGAATCTGAGGTGTATCCAGTAGATGTAGATGACTAACATCTGTGATTCTGTTGAAGGTATGTACAGGAAAATTTGATCAGGTATGTAGCCTGTTGGTTTTCATTGTTCAATTTCTAGGCATAAATGTTTGTGAAGGTTTCCTAAGGTAGCTTTCTAAAGGAACAAAATCTGAAGTTCTGTTATCTACATCTTGACCAAGCTACTAATATTGACAAACGAAGATGTGTCTGTGATAAGAGATTGGAAAAGACTGCTGTGACATGAAGGCCAAAGTGTGAACAATTGGAAGGTGAATAACGGAGGGAGGGATGACTTGACAATGAAAGGAACTAGTTACTGGATTGTATGTATTTGACTTGGATTTCTCCAGACTCTATAAGCAAAGGATTGATAGGTTTCCCCCCTTGGCGGGGTTTTGCCCTGGCCTCTGGCCTAATCTCTCGTGTTCTTTGTCTCTTGTGCACTATGATCCTAATATCTTGTATCTAATGGTAATTGCTAGATGGAGAAGATTAACAAACTAAGAAAGAACTATTATAATGCTCACAAGTAATTACCATGTTAATGAATTCACTTGTCACTGGAATTCTAACACTGCGATCAATCAGAGGAGTTTTTTGCACATTCTCATTCAGATTTGGTCTCCAGACCCATTGGTGTGCATGCCTTCTTCTTTGCACACAAATTTTCTCTTTTCTCTTCTCTTGTATGAGATTTTGTGGGTCATTTTCAAAATCTCCAGATGGATATGTTGCTCATACCTCTGGGACAGTTTTGTACAAATCTGAACCACTCATAATTGTGGGAAGTTGGTAGTTCAACTAGCAATTCTCTTCTTAACTGATTTCTGGGAAAATGGGAAAACTAGATTTTTAATTTTTAACTCTGCAAGGACTCTTGGGCAAGGAAATTTTCAGCGGGCAGTGGTTTCTCTCCTGATTCCCCCTCACTGTCTCCCTCTCATGGCATCATAATCTGTATAGACACTCCACCCCTTTGTTTAGCTGTTGGCAATACTTTTCATTAAAATAAAAACATAATTACATCAGCAGAGTTTTGACATAATATCCATGCTGGCATCTCCAAGCAATACAAGTCATATTAATAATTACAAAATGGGGTGTTACAATTATCCTATATGAATGTGGGTTCGTCTGAAACTTCCTTGACTCTCAGGCCGATTTCTTGGTCTATTAGCTAGTTTTTTGATTGGTAAGTAATATATTGTTGCAGTTTCTCATGCGATGCAACTATTTGACAGAAGGCAGCTATCAAATTCGCTTTGTGTTGTATTGTTTGGATCCAAACTATGTTTCAAACCATGTGAGAAAATTCAGTCAACAAGGCTTTGGCAAGCTGATTTTTCTAGGGCAATAGATACAAGCACAAATTTCTGAAATACTGATAATTACTTCTGATGATATAGATCTTCTTTTAACAATTCCAGTTTATCATTAAGCAATTACACTTCAGAAATTCAACCATAAAATCATAAGGACAATAGAGATCACAATGCACAAAGAGAGCACAAGATTTACCTTGGGAAAACCCCCTTGGGGGAAAACCCTATTGGAAACACTGAGAGGGGGGCGGGTGAGGGGGATGAATCAATATTTCTTTTACAATTGTTATTTTTTATGCCAGTTAAGCTCACTTATAAACTATAGCACACAATGAACAATAAAAATAAATAATTTTATTACTAAGATTGACAAGGAGGCCAATCCTCTTTACAATGAATCAAGTACAATATTGCTTTAGGGCTCCAACCCTAGATGAAGACTTCAATCTTCAATTTACCAGGCACCAACTTGTACTTTATCAAGCACCAACTTGGTTTTCTTGAGGACTCCAATCCTCTAGCGCACCAACTCTTTCAGCTGGTTTAGGCTTCATCCTGGTCTTCAAGGGCTCTAACCCACTGCTTCAGATCTTCATTATGGATTCAACGGTTCTTCAAGGCTCCCAAGGTCTTCTGCAACAAGCCCAGACAGTATCTTCAAGATCATCTTCAGTATCCTCAATTAATCTTCAAAATGCTTTAGCTCATCAGTGACAACTTTAATTGTCACAAAAGGTGTCTCTACAACTCTTCATGACACCCAAACAACTTCCTTCAAGGTTACTTCACGAGGGCTTCAGTCATACAACAAGGTCTATCAATGTCTCCAGGAATGACTCCAGAATCAGCTTCTACTTCAAAAATGGTACAAGGCCTTAATGAAGGACCTATATCGGCATGACAAATCTTCAATAACTGTGCTTAAATCTCAAAGATTGCTTCACAAAGGCTCCTATAATTGTAGGCTTCAATGTTCAATAGTTCAAAGTCTTCGTTGTTCTGGTTTGATGTTTTCAACTATTCACAGTTGACTGTCTTCAAGAAACTTTCTAACCAAGTCTTCAAGCACTTCAAAGCAGCTTCATGGTATACTTCGACTTCAGTTCACAAGAGGAGACTCCGAGCAAGCTTTCAACCCATTTTTGTTCTTAAGACTCAAGAGATCACTGTACAGTTTATTGTTCCAAAAGTTTCCTCTGACTTCAACGCCCTCTTCACAAAGACTCTAGTGAAATCTACTTCAAGTTTGCTTACAATAAAGCTTCTACACTCTAATGCTCATGCTATACCCAAGGATCTTCAGTGATGCTTCAATGATGCTTTAGCTCAGTTCCAAGTATGGTCTACAAGAAAGCTTCACTGTACAACAATCCAACACTTGTGCCTCCAACAGAGGTCACTACAGGACTGACTTTGTCTTCAAAAATGCTGCTACAGGACAACTCCTAGGCTCCTATGCTTCCTCTCCACCGTGTTGTTAATCACAGGTAGCACTGATCAAAGTTCTGAACTTTACCTTTCTTAGCTACAGTCCAAAACGGTGTTCAAGTCCAAGACATGAAATACAAGATAACAGCTTCTGAAGAATGCAAGTTACAGGTCTGAAAGCAAATGGATAGAGTTGCAGATCACTGCAGGACTGCGAAATTCATCAAACCCTCCATAGAAAAATTCGTCCACAGGTCAAGCTGTAGTATTTACCACAGGTCTGAGGTCCAAAGAATAAAAAATACTCCACAGAAGAGCTTACAAATAAGTCTATAACAGGTCTGCAATTTTTAATTAATCTGGAATTTGGATAGGGTTTCAACAGCATGATAACATTCCCTGCAGCAACTCAGATTTGCAACAATAATTACCCAAGACAAATATGTGAAATCTTCAGCTCCAAAACTTGTTCTTTAGATCCTTATCCTCTATTTCAAATGTGTGTTTTTCTTGGCCGAGTTCCATTTCAAAATGACGAGTTTAACTTGCTATATATAGTTGTTTGAATATTGGAAAGGACGTGACTGTTGGAGAATTTGAGCCGACCTGTGGACTATAAATATATCTGGATACAACACTTCAGCGTTAATTGTTTTTTAATAAATTTTGTAATATATTCTTGTATGCAGCGTTTGGCAATATATATTATATAATCTAGATCAATATATTTAAGCGTTCTTGTATGCATATATGAGCTGGATCATACATATTTATTATATGCATTTGCTAGGAGATTCATTATGTATTAGAGTTAGGGCATCATCTAGGGTTCCTAGGGTTTGCATCAATAAAGGCTAGGGTTTCATTCATGCATGGGTAGATCTTCTTCATATGCTTAGGGTTCCATACACATAGACTTTCATTCATTCATTGGCTTAGGGTATGCAAGGAACAAGGACAAGGATGCTAGGGCTTTTCAACAGGGCTAGCTTTGAAGTGTTCGGTCAATTTTGTGGGCCTAGGGCAGCATGGACATTTTTAATAGGGCTTAACAAGGCTAGGGTACCTAGGAACTATGATAGGGTTAGGGTTTGCACTTTAGGATTATCAACAACCTTTAGGGTTTTCACTTAGGGTTAGGGTTTTGTTATCTTCAATAATGCTCCAACGTATTGACATCAATGACAACTTTGTCCAACAAACACAACAACCTTTTCTAGAGAAATTCTTCAATTCAACAAGAGATACATCTAATGCTGCTGGTCAACTATGAGATCAAACTGATCAACAAGCTATGGCCAAACCTGGTCAAGCAACCCTCTAGTCAAGTCAAGTCAAGTCAAACTTCTGCCCTTCAAACTTCGTCCCTCCTTGATTTGACCTAGGCCGAATTTCGGCCTCTAGAATATGCCCAGGAAACTCGGCTTGCCTAGAATATGCTACCCAGAAATTGCCTAGAAATTTTCATATTCGAACTATGTTACCAGATCCATCAGCCTTCGTGGATGGATCCCTAGATCGGATCAGGATCCGGATCTGGATTCACTTGGATCCATCAAAGATTGGCAAAGAAACATGACTATATCAGGTCGGACGAATCTCTAAAAATTCCAAAAACGATGATGAAAAACACCCTGAACCAATGGCAATGGCAGCCAACGTGGAACGACGAGGACCCTGGTCAAAGCGCGCTGACCGAGGCCCATGGAGACTGCGCAGGAGGTCAAAGTAGCCCCTGGGAGCTTCAGATTGGGAAAAGGAAGTGATTTTTGATGTGTGATTAACGCTAATTGCGCATCGCTGGGCGAACAGGGCCGAAATGGGGGAAGCCCAAGCACTTGGACGCATGGCGAATTGGAGAACCGCGGGCGGGAAAGGCAAAAAGCGCTGATCGTACAAGGCGGGACCCGCGCTTTGGAAACCGACGGTATTGATCGGGGCGCCCTCAAACGGTAAACGGTTTTCGAGAAAGCGGAGCAATCCCACTTAGCGATCGATGCGTGACGGCGGAGTTGAGAGAAAACCGCCGTTGATCGCGCGTTATCGATCGAGCAGGTCAACCACGCGAGACGTGCGAACGACGTTGGATCTGGGGGGACCCAGATTGGACGGTTGAGATTGCGCCCGATGGAGGAAGCAGAATCGACGAAGTATTAAGCCGCGTTTGCGAAGATTTGAGGTCCGTTTGACCACCACAGTGGAGGAAGAACGCATCCACGACGTAACTGAAGAAACGAACCGACGAGCAGGCTGGCACTGTACAGATGGGGACACGTGGCCACACCCTGAGCGTTCATGCTGACGCCGAACAGGGAACTCTAAGCGTAGCTGCAGAAGGTGAATCGAGAGAAGCGGAAGAGGAACCGAACGGACATGGGTAGAATGACTAAAAGCCATGAACAACGAAACAGAATACATAGTTGAACACTGAGAGATAGAAACTAGAGAAGAGGCAGTTAAGCGAAAATAGAGATAGACAGAGGGCCGAGCTGACCGGCGGTAGCATTGAGCACTAGAGAGCTTGAGAGGTTCAAGCCATCCCATAGAGGAATCTGTCTGGATCGAGCATCCCATTTGGCTCCTTCCACTATAGACCAGAAGGTCATAGAGCTGGTAGGAAGAAGAAGAGTCTGTGTACTCCAGTGGCTTGGGGAATCCAAGCACCACCCTGCCAAGCAAACATGCTTCAGGAGAACTCACATTGAGTCCTTGCATTGTAATTCTCTGTTCAAAGACCCAATAAAATAGGGCCACCAGTGAAAGCTAGACCGAAGACGTAGCCCTGGAGAATAGGCTGAACTCCTTATTAAAATAGCTTGTGTCTTTGTGGTTGCTTACTGTATTTCTCTGTTGTCTTTCGGTTTAAATGTCTGTGTATTGGCAATCTGATCGATCCGTTGCTTAAATAACACAGAACACACACCGACACATGAGTTTGTAATACCTTTTGTTTAATAAACTTTAAATTGGTGTCACTCATAGGGTGATTATCAGATCAAGTGGTATCAGAGCAGTAGGCTGTAAGCTGTGTTGCACGGGTACCCGCACCCGGGGGTGGGGTTCGCGTACCCGTCCCGGGTTCCCGCACCCAAGTACCGGATTCGGGTACGGGTTCTTCCCAGACGCACCCAGAAGAACCGGGTTCTTCTATGAAGAACCGGGTTCTTCAATGAAGAACCGGGTTCTTCAAAAAAAAATTTCGGGTTCTTTTCCTTTGACGGGTTCTTGGGTTCTTGGGTTCTTCGGGTACTTGGGTTCTTTGGGTTCTTCAGGATGGGTTCTTCGGGTTCTTCAGGACGGGTTCTTCGGGTTCTTCGGGTTCTTCAC
>APFE031484996.1:0-17883 GCA_000404065.3 Pinus taeda | reverse complement strand
CCTAGATGATTAACAAATTGATATAGCTTGGTGAAGAAGGTATGGGTGTTCATTGTCGATGTTGGTCAGTACCTTTAGTTCAGGAAGTAGAATTCTCATAGTCTAATGGGTGTTGCGTGAGGCTTGTTGGGGGTTGAGGATTACAGTGGAAAGGGTGTTCACAAATTTGATTTAATATGAGAAACTTCCTTACTAAACATAGCCAAATATATTGGTTTAAAATTATTTGTTTGATTAATAAATTTTGAAGCAGAGCAGCAACAGCAGGAAAGGGTGGTTTTTTACCCAGAGGGGGTTTTCCACTACAGATCCTTATGTCCATTGTGCATGTGAGTGGTTTGATTATTTTATGGCTTTCATGTGATGATCATGTTATTTATATTTGTTATTTACTCATTTGGTTAATGCATTATATGATATAATCTACTAATGGTGTAATGTGTGATTGTGTATCAGTAAATTGAAAAATAATTTTAAAAGTATACATATAGACCTTGTAATTGTTAATTCTCCATAACCCTCTCAGTAATGAGTACATTTCCAACAATTGGTATCGGTGTGGGGTTCTCTTGGTGAATCACGATCGCTTGAGATCAAATCATGGGCCAATTGTGAAGAATAAGAAGAATCAGTTTCATAAAAGGAAGATAAATAAAAGTGAGGAAATTTTCAAATTCAAAAGAACCCCTCTTCTTGCTCATAAAAAATAGTGAAGGTAAATGTTGTGATCATTTTGTATCTGGCGGTAATTTTTCTTGCATTGATGATGATTTACTTGAGTTTGATGGTTTAGAAGATAATAGTCATTCAATTCAGTTTGATATTTTGGAAACAAGTGGTAATAACCCTTTTGTAGAGAATTAAGATTTAGAAGAGGAAGAGCCTTACAAGGTTGTAACCCTAGAGGCAGAAATTAGAAAGTTTGAGGATAAAAACAAAATCCAGCATAAATTATTGCAAATACTTGATGAGAAGGAATGTGTTTACAAATAATAAATCATTAAATTAAAAATCCAATTAGACGAAGCAAGGAAAATTGGAGAAGGAATGACAAAAAAATATGAAGAAAAGAAAGAGAAATGTCAAATTCTGGTAGCAGAAGTGGCTACATTGAGAAATAATTCAAAAGAGAAATCCATTCATCTTAAGACAAGTCGAAAGCCTCTAGATCCTAGACTGCACAAAGAAGAAATGACTTCAGCAACAAGATTTAAAAAATTAGCAGCAAAAGATGATTCTAGTAGTAAGAATAACAAGGAAGAAGCACATTAGTAAAACCAAAAGTCAAAGAAGGAAAAAAATGTTCCAGACAGATCATCCACTTCCTCAAGATCAATAAGATGCTTCGGTTGTCAAAATCATGTGTAACAACCTTGGTTAAAAATCCATGTAAATATAAAAATATAAGACCATGGTCATGGGATATGTATTCCAAGATGAATGGTGGGAAAAAACATCCTAGTGGGTGTTCACTTTGGTTATTATAGCTAAGGAAATTGGAAAATGCAATGGAAAAGGATTTGGAAAGGCGTGAGGCATTTATTGGCATTTTATTTATGAAAATATTGGAAAATAGGAGAAAAGGAAGGTGAAAGGTCACAGGCTGCATGTGAGGAGGAAATTGAAGGAAAATATTGGAAAATGAAGAAAATAGATGCCTCATTGATAAAAAGGCTTATGCGGATCAGTTGGCAATAATTTTGTCAGTTTAGTTTTCGAGCTTTCTCTTTATTCTCTCTCTTTCATACTCTTGGACACTTAGAGTTTTCTTGGAGCACTCTTGGATAATGTGGCATACTTGGAGTTTTGGAGAAAGACAGTAAAGGAAGAGTAGGAAAGCGTAAGAGGACATTGGGAACAGCAGCTATAGTGGGTTTTTCTTACAGGTACTGAGTTGCATGTATGTTTTCCTCACTAGTTTTGGCATGCATGGCATATGCATGTGGTTTATTGGTCATGATCTATCATTAGTATGGAGGATTTCCTATATTGATAGTGGATTTGCCTAGCCTTTCCATTTCTTAGATAGCCATGGTGTTGTGGGTTCATTTATTTGCTTTCTTGTTGGTTCTCGTGTTTCCTTTAGCTTGGGTGGAGTTATTAGTTCCTGGAAGCCCTGGTTGGAGAAACGCCCAAGAAGCCCTGCAACAGCTTGGGTTGAGTTATTAGTCCTAGAAGCCTTGGTTGGAAAAATTCTCTAGAAGTGCTTGGTGGGTTAAGTTACTAGTATTGGAAGCCCTAGTTGGAAAAATGCTCTGGAAGCCCATAGTAAGTTGCGGGTTGATTCACTAGTCCTCGAAGCCTTGGTTGGAACAAACACTCTAGAGCCTTGGAAGGCTTGGGTAGAGACCAATCCGGTGATGGTTTGTAATGTACAACCGTGATGTGGAATCATTGTTTGATGGGTTGAGGTGGTTTTCCTCTGGAAGCCATGGATGGTTTTGATTGATGTGTTTTATGAGATCCCGCATGCATGCTTGGAACATGGCATGGGGGTGATTGGTTGAAGAGAGATTTAGCTTAGCCAATCTACGGTTGGGTGGAACATGTTAGTTGCGTACTAGGTTGGATTTTGCACCATTAATATTAGGTTATCTCTCCTTGTTCATTCATGAGCATTATATTGGCTTATATGTGGATTATATGGTTGTTGTTTCATTTGTATTTCTATTGTTATTATGTTGGTTATGAACATGTATCTATGGCCTAGTAGATGATAATGCAACTAAAGTGATAAACAAACAATGCCTCATAGAGAATCTCAAAAAAGTATGAGAACCCTATGCTCAGATCCATTATTTAAACCTGTAGATTACATATTTATGACATGTTTGATGAAATGTTTGTCATGGATAGTAGATGTCCAGTCAGATTCGTGTTCAAGTAATTGCATTTGTATAATTTTTTGTCATTATCTTTCAATTCTGAAAGTGTCATTTAGTTATGGGTAGTGCCTTGGCTTTGGGCCTTAAAAGGTGGTTCAAATCTCGTAGACCCGGGCACAGCACTAGGCAGAAAAGTCCTTGGACGCATGCATACACATGCTGCGGGAGCATCGAAAGCTTGTTAGATGCATGAATGACCATATCAAGGGAGTTTCCGAGGGTTTAATGGTCTTAAAACTCAGTTGGTCTCAGGGGATGGTTACCTGAGTGATTGGGATGGCTCCTTGGAGTTCTATTGTTGATGTGGAAGGTTTGTATGGTGTGTTTCTGTCGGTTCCACTTTCTTAACTAACACATAGGGAGTCGAATCATATCATAGTAACTTCTCATCACATTTTTACCCCAGTTGGCCAATTACTTAGGTAGATGTGGGATGAGGGCATTAGAGAGTGGTATCAGAGAATGGTTCACCCCTTGGACTAGATAGGCAATGTGTTGGTCATGCATTCATGTCAGTTACATTTGTGTTCCTTATGCTTGTATTCCATGTGCTTGTTGCATTTGCATGGTGTTGATCACGGTTTTAATGATGCTGCCATGTGAAGGTTGATGGTGTTATTGTGGGATGTGTCATCATGAGTGTATGGGTGTATATGAATTTGTTATGCATGTCAGTGTCTATATGTTGTTATGCTTATGCATGCATTGTCATGGTTATAGTTATGAATGTATAGTAGGTAAAACATGCATTGTGAGGTCATTGTATGCATTTTAGGTCATAATGATGTTGTTGGTTGTTATGGTGTTGATGTGTTCACTGATATAGAGCAAGAGATGTTGATCACAACACTAAAATTAGGGGTAAGAGAAAATTTACATACAGGTTTGTATGGTGGGAATGCAAGTATGTGGTCATTGGTTGTTATAAGAATTAAGGTTACTTATATACTTGTCATTTTATTGTTGTTGTGGTTACATGTATGAATTCTAGTTGATTAGTGTAGCCATATGCACATGCATCAGATAGTCATGAATGATAGTAACATGTGGTTGTATGCGTTGATATTGTTGTTTTAAGTTAGATAACTTGATTATTATGCTATATGTTGTTGATAAGTATGTTATATGTTAAATTTTTTATTGTTATATGATAGTTAACCTGATGATTATGTTATATGTTAACTTCTTGTTGTTATATGATAGTTAGCTTGATGATTAGGTTATATGTTGTTGATGAGCATGATATATAACGTGTTGTTGTTATATGCTAGTAACTTGATGATTAGGGTCATTACATTAAGATCTTGATGCTATATGTATCATACTAATTTGGATTGGTCTATGAAAACGGTTAGGTTTATTACATTTAGGTATTGTTGAGGCCTCAGAATTTTGCTGCTCTGACATGGGGGATAACCACCCGGTCGACCTTAAAGACAACTCCTTTTCCGTTTGATGTGGTGGCTCCGACTGGGGATGATGGCACCAGTTTCCCATAGTGGGTTTGAAAATGAGAATGGATGGTTTTCAATAGATTGCAATAAGAATAATGATAATTGAATGAGCTATTCTAACATGCAAATCTCTAGTTAACTCAATCTTATATAAACCCAAGGTATTCTATGTGATATGTGATCTAAAAAGATATCTATTTGACATGTGATAATAAAGATCATTCACATATTAAATAGAAATGATAACATGTAAAGATAATTTCTTTGACTAAATAGTCAGTCAAAGAAATGTATAAACTATATTACATATATTGATGATCATATATGAAAATAAACACTTTCATCTAGGCATCATATAACACTTGCAATTAACACATAACAAAAAGAATATACTCCATAAATAATTCATGAAAATGAAATTTTATCACTAATTAAACAAAACAAAACTAATCATACAAGATAAAAGTACCATATGTGTGAAGTTCTGCTCATTTGACTAGTGACATAGATCAGCTCCTTTCTTCAAACCAAATTATTCTCCAAGCATACAATAGTGCATCAAAAAAGGAAAGTAGTTTGATAATTAAAAGTAATGACCATGTTCCATAATTTCATCAAGGCATTCACAAACTTACAGAAGTACATTCTTTGCAAATGATTTTTTGATAAAATTTTGGATCCTTCTCTAAATGCATGAGAAGGGTATAAATACTATCTAACTAAAGTTCAAAACCAGATTATACAAAATATCTTGAGGAGGTTTCAAACAACCTTCCTCTTAACTAGCAACTAACTCTGAAAATGAAAGTGATTTGATGACCAGAGGTTATAAAGATGTCTTTCTATCTGCCAGCTTTTCCTTTAGGTCGCATATATTGACCATTGTCTTCACTTAAGGAGGTGCCCAGAATTTCATCCTAAACTGTCCCGTGAAGATGGCATCTGTGAGTGGTGGCAACATCCCTTGTGTTGAATTGAATGAACAATTCAACGTCATAATTTGGGTGTGAGGATTGACAAGGAATTACTAATTTTCCCCTTAGTTAGTCTTTGATAATTTTGTGATTGCCTCCCTTTGGTTTTTCACCTTTGCCTTCCAGCTTTTATCCAAGTCATTCAAATCTGACAGTGACTTTGGGTTACCTTCTTTTATCAATTTGGTGGTTTGCAAAGTGTAATTGATTGCTTTTATTATATTTTTAGCTACCCCTACTGCTCTTTCTATTGCCAATTCTTCCTACTTGATCTGTGCATCCCAATCTATGAACAATATATCTTTATGTGTTTCTTCTATTTCTGGCATATTAACGCCTCTTCCTTATTTAGATTCTTGCCATTCAATGTAGTCAAAGATCTTAGTATTTAAATCATTAAATTTGGTTCTCTCATCAATTTCCTTATGTGTTAATTGGTCACTAGTAATCAAATAAGAGGCGATATGGGACATTCTATGGCATAATAGATTTTTTTGTTTTGACAAAATGGAGTTTAGCTCCAATGCTTCTTTGATGAATTCATTGACAGTAGGGACATCTTTATACTTTTCTATGGCCTCTTTCAAATCTTGGATTTGTGTGTTCTTTGCAAAGATGTCTGCTTCATGGCTTATCCTTAATACTTCCATACTCTACTGCAAGTGGATTATTTGTTCAGCAGCCTACTTGTTCACATTTGCTTTCTCTATCTCCAACTATTGCTCAATCTATGCTATCCTCTCTTCCCTTTCCCTTAACAAAATATATACCTCTGTGGCTTTATCCATAGTGGCAGTAGCATATGCCCCTATAAATTGAGACAGTCTGGTTAAAATTTCAGCTAGTTTTGAAGGAATATCCCTCCAAACTATGCCCATTGGTTCATTCCCAGGCGGGATTTTGGGTGTTTCTACTCTCCTTTTCCTCTGTCTTCTGACTATAGTCTTTTGTAGTGGGTTGTAGAATACATCTAAAGGAGTTATCTCTGTAACCTTTAGAATAATTTCATATGTCAGAAACGTAGGGATGATTTATGTATTCTGCGAACTTGTTCATTGCTCATTCATTGGCTCTGACTCTGAATTTTTTTTAGTTTTCTTTGGAGTATGATATTCTATGGTTTTTGGGACATTTTTTGTGTTGGGATTATCTTGGAGATTTTTATTAAATTGGTCCCATTCCTGCTCCAAAAGGTTCTTTTGCCTGTTGGCATTATGATACAAGTGTTGTCCTTAATGGAAACTCACACAGATGTAGATCATAGTGCAGCAAGTCAGTAGCAAAGAGTTGATGATCAGACTACAAAGAATGAAGAAAGAAGAGTATATACGCAGGTTCACTATATACCAAGTCGCGTACATATGCAAGTTATACATGTAGGTTCACTATATACAAAGGAGCGTATACACACGGGATTTCTGATCAAAAGTCGCGTATGCGTATGCACGCACTTTCATGCACGGAAAAGTGCGTACATGTGGGAAAGCTTATCTTTGGGTCCATGGTATTTAGAAATATGGTTTTGGTCCTTGGTATTGCATCTAAAGTGTTGAACCTAGGTATCGGGTCCCTAGTATTGGTTCTCAATGGTTTTGGACCATGGTATTGAGGAAGGCCTAAGACTATAAAAGGAGAGGAAGATCATTAGGCAAGTGTATTGAGAAAGTCTTGAATATCTGATGAAGTATGAGATCTAGTATGCAGGTTATGGGTTCATAATGCTTTGCTTGATCTGAGCTAAGGAGGAATCTCAGCGGTTGATGGAGAACAAGATCTAAGGATAGATCGGGATCTAATGGCTTTGAATGAATCATCTTTATACGGTTTGATCATGTTTATTCTAGATCTGTATACTGACGCATGTAATGTTCTTATCTAGGTATAAATTAAGTTTGAAATAGCTACAACTCATGAATGAATATTTATAGATGTATAAGCTAGTTGACTATGATAGAAGCGCGTACATACGTAGGTTAGATATATCTAAGTAGCGTATACCATATGAGCTATAATGTTTGAAGTTACAGGTGTTTCTGGTTGTTGATGAGTTATGATGACTGTTTACTGGTGTCAGTATTCTGCATATTCAGATTGGTTGATTATGTTTAGCTTCAGTATTGATGGATGAGATCTATAATGAATCAGGATCAAAATGACTTATCTTTATGTGATCTGATGGACTAGATCTGGTTTCTAACATATGTATTATCCTTGTATATGAAATGAACTGGGTATGTCTGAAGTTAGGAAGTGTAGCGAAGTTATAAGTAAGTAATTAATGACATATACGCTGGTTCGCTTTGGTGAAGTTGCGTATACACTCTGGTTTGGCACTTGCAAGTAGCGTATGCACTCTGATGCATGATTTTTTATGATACAGTTGGTTCTTAATATTGTTGCAGAGTTTAGTGTTCTACTCTGTGTTCTGGTGACTGCATTTTGTTGACAGAGTTTCCGTGATTCAATATTTGGTGATTCAAAGATTGATGCTAGTGTTGATTGATTGTGTGCTTCAATGATATTGATGGGTCCAGTATGAAAATTGGATGAAACGTGGCCTTCAGATTATGGTATTGTGCTTCAGGAGTATCCAGTCTGAAAATGTATGAAACGTGGTACCTAGAGGAAGAAAGAGAAGGTTGTAGCCTTCTGTAGGTCGGCACCTATGTACTAGTACATCAGCTAGTAGAAGAGCTAAGGGGGTTGTAGCTCCCTTCCAGGAGAGTCTGGAAAACAAGTAAAGGTTGGAGCATTTCAGTAGGCCGGCACCTACGTACTAGTAAATGGATCGGCTAGTACAAGAGCTAAGGGGGTTTTAGCTCCCTTCCAGGAGAGCCTAGAGAACAAGAGAAGGTTGTAGACTTCTGCAGGTAGAAGCATGTGTACTGGTATAAGACTGTACCAGTACAGAACTATTGTAAAAAGAAGTTTCTTATTAAAAATAAAATTGAGACGACTTACAGCAGGTGGTTTTCACCCACATTGGGTTTCCACCTTACATCATGGTGTTCATGTGTGCTTCTTGTGTGTGATGATCTATTCTATTTTATTGCTCATATTTACTGTTCATATGGTTAATAATGTTCTGATGCACTCATTAAGGATCAACTAACTAAATCATAACTTTACTGGATATATGCTTGTTGCATTACACACAGTTGCGTATACACGCGGTTTTCCTTAACTGAAGTAGCATATATGAATCTCAATATGGAAATGAAAAAGTTTTATTGATTTGATAATACTGATTCACCCCCCCCCTCTCAGTATTATTTCCAACATTGCCTTCGAGATGGGTATCTTTAGTTAGGTCACTTATGACCTGTTTTTTGGCTGACCTTCTGCTGGATTCCATTGTAGTCTCTATCTTTGGTGTCTTTCCTGTATCCTAGGTTGTGTTCACTTGAGATTCTATATGAGAATTTGGCCCTTCACTGTTAATAGTTACATTGGGTATAGGATTGTCATCAGCTCTTAACAAATGCAATGGGATTGTCTTGAGCCTTTGATTTCTAAATTCTTGAAGCCTTTCAAAATCATTAGGATTCAAATTTTCCTTCGCCCAATCGAAAGTCTTGTTCGAATGATTTAGCTGATTGTAAAATTTATTTGAATTCCAGAGCTTCATGGACATAGGGTTTGAGCTTTAGTGTTGTAGTAACATTTTGTGCTACTTTTTCCGGGTCAAATTTCCTCTTTGGAAGAGTAAGGAGCCTAAGGCTCTCTAGGTTTAGTAGCTCCTTTTTGCATGGTTGAAGTTTGCCAACGAAAAAGAACCACACTGAATGGGAAAGGGTGGCCATAATGATTTTTTGTTATCTTTCAATGTCTTTGTCAAGCCCTTCCCAACAATTTGGTGAGCTATTTCTTTGGCTAACAATTTGTCGGAGACATACAAAGGGAGTACATGGGAGTCTGTTATACCGCCATAAACTTCGATATACATGAACCATTGTTCAACAAAATACTTGCCTACTATGAGAAGGTTTGTAGCGGCTTATTTAGAAAATATGGGGGCTTTCTTATCAAAAATCAATTGGTGTAATGGTAAAATAACACCATGGCATATTTTGTGAAAATGGGAAATAAAATGAGATTCCCTCATCTATTTGTGACTGAGACGAATGGGGTAGGGGTCTTGTAGAGTCCATTTCCAACCCATGATTGGAAACTTAGTACAAAAACATATAACATCCATGATATAGGCACTGAAATAAAATGGAGGAAGTTTCTCCATGGAGGTAGATCTCTTTTGGCAATATTCGGAAATAGCAGTAGCTAGGCTATCAGATAGGATAGTAGCCCGGTTCATTATATGGGAATTGACAAAAACATCAATTAAAGGGACCCATTCTATAGAGAACTTGGTATTATTAGATAATCCATATAATTTACATAACATAGAAGCTTCATAGTTATGGGGATTTTCTAAAGAAGAAATGGGGTACATACCCATCTTATCATATTTGAACTTGTTCTCTAGGACTCTCCAACCCTAAATCATCTTGAAGGGTTCTTCATTCTACTTTGTGAAGTTCGCCAGAAATGATTTTTCATATATATCTTGAGGGTCAAAAATATGATACGTTTCTTTCAAATATTCGTCTTTGAATGATCCCATTAGCTCCCTCTTTGAGTTCTTGAATTGACTATCTTCTATACTGAGATTTTCGACCATCCATCTAATCATATTAGTGTATGGGAGTATTTTAGCTCTTGCTCCTATTCTGTGAAGAAGGGAGAAAGCAGCATCTTTGAATTGAACTTCGGAGCATTTTATTAAGTCCGTTGTTGCCTTGGTGACAGTAATGTTAGGCCACTCATCTTCGAGCCTATTGTAGATGACTTCTCATGTTGTCGCTCCTCCATCGGCACTACAAACTGTATCGACAAATATGGGTGACATTTCTAAAACCTCAGACTCTGAAATTCTCTGCTATTTCTGTTTTTTCATTACCTTTCGTAATGGCATCTCTTCGGAAGCTTGCCTAAAATGAAAGATATATATCATTGCACACAATGGAGGGAAATTAAGGCTGAGAGCTCTTAGAAATGACTTTGAATTGTGGGAAGATTTTGAATGTGATTTCTCTGTTAACTAGCCATAACTTGAAAACATCAATTTCTCTCCAGCTGCTAAACATTAATTACTCTTGCAAACCACTTAATATTTCATTAAAACTCAGTAAATTCCCATGATTCATGCCTTATTTGTCGCATCGCAGTTTTCAAACATTGCCATATAATGTTTCTCGAAGATAATGTGAAATGTGATTGTGAAATTCGCAATATCGCGTTTCTTAATTTTTAGGGGTGACACATTGGCATGCTTTATTAATTTGAAAATTGTGAAGTGCAATCGCATGACCTTAAGGTGTTGTGATCAGAAAATCGCAGCATGGGCTTTATCTCATATCGCATTTCATGTTTTTCTTCAAGATGTTTAATTGTCACATGGAAAACTGTGAAGTGTGATTTGTGATAAAATTTCTAAGTATGGGTTGTATTCTAGGGTTTTTTTTTAAGGAAATTTGTAGAGTTAGGATTTATTTTCAAAGCCTAAAAATTTAAAAGGGTCCCCATTTATATGTCAAATATTAACTATTATTCCATATAAATGGGGGGGTTGTTACATATTACAACAGGTATGAGTTAATATGTTATGATACTATGTCATACTAGTCTAGACTAACCATGCAGATGTGATTATTATGTATGAATGATAATTGTTTATGAGATTATGATGTGAACATGTTACCTAGTTACTATTATGGATATCAAGACCTTATTTATGTTTGAGTTTATATGTTGTGAATTTATATCATGTTAATCTTGATTGATTGTGCAGACAAGATAGCCTCCCCATAGATACATTAAGGTATGAGCATTCTTATGTCGTCTATTAGTGTTTCAATGTTTGACTATGTCGTTTATTTGGTGTTTGAGTGTTTGGTGTCTATTATGTCATCTATTTGTTTTCTGAATGTTTGATTACTTGAATGATATGAGTATGTGTCTATGAGATTTCTTTCCAAAATGATCTTGTTTTAAGATGGTTGTAATAATACATATGTGTTGAGACAGTTGATATGTACTTGAGTGTAAGTAGGTGATAGTTGTAGCATTATGTATTATGACTAATGAATGTGAGTTTATTGTTGAGTATGACATGGTTGATAGACTTGGTAAAGGTTGATTTCAAATTAATAGACAAGATGTCTTGATCTTTGGAACGTGAGATTGACATGTGTGAGAATTTGTAGGGCGACATGCCTGGTATTAGCTTGACAAGGTAATAGTCGATGTGTTTATATAACTAATAGTAAGGTGATGTGAGAGTGCATAGTAAGACTCAATTGTGGGAAGTAAAAAGGTAAGAAAGGAATTGGGAAAGAATTACTTTGGCTATGTTTGGAAACCCTAATTCCAAATGAATGCGTTATTTGCATATAGGAAGTCTTCTTAACCTTGAATTTGTCTAAAATTATGTGGATATATGTTATACTCATGAACATGTATTTGACAGGTATAATAGTTGGTTCTACTTATGGCTAGATTCGTCAAAGGATTGGAGTCCCTTGAGAGATGGTGTGGATGTGTTCAATTACAAGAAATGTGCTTGGCACAACAAGGTAAGGTAATTGGTGTATTGTTATGTTTATTTATGCACTGAAAGTTATGTGTTTATGGAAATATGATGCAGGGGATTGCATGGCAAAGAGACTGCCATGAAATTCTAAAGAAGGCTCAGGTTGATCTCTCCTTTGGAAGTAGTGGGAAACATGGGGATTGAGTCATGGTGTATGTTGAGGTCTTATGATTTTGATTCTTTGTGCTTTGTTTGCACTTGATTTGCGGCTTTTTCTATGTCTAGATTATGGCAATACCACGTTGTTTATGGTGTTGTATTGTTATTGGTTTCCATGATTTTCTTCTCGTTTTCATTTTTTCTTGCTTTTTATGTATTAAGGGTCTTGGGAATTTATTTGGAAAGAGGAAATTCAATGGAGCTCAGGAGAGCTGAATGAAACCTAGCGTGTAATGGAAGACCCGAGTGAAGCTCAATGCATGAGTAAGGGAAGTTGAAGGTAAGAATATGACAACCGATTGGATTTGTTTGGTCCATTGGTGTAAATGGACAGTGGTAGTATAGTAATGAGAAAAGTAACAAGAAAGGTGAAGTAAATTGATCTGAGGCATCATATGCCTTGGCTATGTTGGGAATGATTGTTCTTAATATTGTGCATGGTGCGCATAGATAAAAAAAGTTCTTTTAATCATGACCTTATGCTATCTGGTAATTATGTTATGATCATGATTATGTTGATGTTTATATACATATGTATGTGTGTATGTATGTTGTTGTCTAATAGGATCATGATTGTTTTATGCTAATGTTTATGTATATGTATCTATGTCTCTATGTCACTATCCAACAGGGTGTCAGGGATCACTCTTGTGGAGGAATGTTTGCTTATGAAAGTGAGTGGCATGACGAGGTTCCTAGTCTTATGGGGAATCAATTGGAGAGAGTAGTCATGACAAATATACGAGGTCAGTAACAAGTGGTTATGGATTGATATTGTATGCTTGTATTATGCCTATGTTTATGTTATGATAGGTAAATTTGAGGGATGCATCAGTGAAATGAAAGTAGTGTGGTATGTGTATTGTTGGGACAAGCATGGTTAAGATACTAGAAGCAAGGTTGCTTGGTAGAAACAATGTGGTTTTGGATGTGCAGTACTAATGTTGTACATGTGTTGTATATGTTGTACATGTTGCATCTGTGATGTTGTGCACATGCAGTGTTGTGTATATATAGTGTGTGTACATGTTGTTTATGCAATGTTATGTATAGCATCATATAGATAATGTTGTGTGAATGTTGCATATGCAGTGCTTGGTATAGATGGTGCTATGTACATGTTGGATATGTGGTGTTGTGTACATATTGTATTGTGTGCACAATGGATATGCGGCATTGTGTGCATATGGTGTTGTGTGCATGTTGAATATGCAATGTTGTGTACATAGGGTATTATGTACATGTTGTATATGCAGTGCTATGTACATATAATGTTGTGTGCATGTTGTATATGTGGTGCTATGTACATATGGTGTTGTGTACATGATTCTAGAAGTGGTGTTGTGAGCATGTGGTGACTTGTACATGTTGTACATGTGGTGTTATGTGCAGATGGTGTTGTGTACATGTTGTGCATATGGTGCTATGTACATGTGGTGTCGTGTACATGTGCATGTGGTGTTGTGTATGTTTGGCATTGTGTGCATGTTGTACAGGTGGTATGATGTACATGTGGCATTATGTACATGTTATGTAGGTGGTGCCATGTACACGTGATGTTGTACACACATTGTGCAAGCGGTGCTTTATACAGATAGTACTATGTACATGTTGTACATATGGTACTGGTGTACATGTGGCATTCTGTGCATGTCATACATGTTGTGTTGCGGGCATGTGGTACTATGTATTTGAATTGTGGTATTTTGACATATGTACTCATGGTGTTGTACTATATGTAGTATATGTATTATGTTGTGTTGCACTCTGTGCACGTATTTGAGTTGTGTTGTACACTAGGTGTAGGTGTATGTGTGGTATGTCAGGTGTAGGTGCATGTATTTCATTGTGTTGTATGACATGTGTGGTTGTATGTGTTTGATGCACACTATGTGTATGTGCACATGGTTGAGGAGAAGGAACTGGGTGTTTTTCAGGTGTGGCAACCGATCCGGTGTGTGTATGGAATAAGGACAAAGGTAGAAGCCAAGGATTTGTTAGAGGATAAGTATCAATATTCTATTTCAATTTTACTATGCATGTGATTTATGATTCTTTTCTATGATGATTACATGTGATCTATGAGTTTGCCTTATTATGATTACATGCAATTTATGATGTTGATCTATGATGGTTGTGTTTTGAGCTAACCTAATGTGATGTTTTTATACATGATGATTTGGTCAAAGATGCTAGTTTGACTTGTTATAATAGGAAGCGAACAGAATTGCAAGTTTATCTTGTTCATGAGCTACCAATGAGGTATGATGTGAATTTATTTCAATTTATTTTAAATCTAATGGAAGTTATGTACTTGGTACAGGAAGCATAAAAAGGCCAAATTGGGTGTTTGAAGCTGACTACAAGGATTAGTAGCAGCAGTGAAAGGAATTGGTACAGGCAAGAGCATGTTGGTAAAGCATTCAGGAGAAAGGCTATTGTGGGACATTGGTACCCAATAGTGTCCATTGATTTCCATGAGCATGCTATATCCAATATGATGATTTTGAGGCAAGTATATGCCTTGGTTTTTGACCTTCCAATGCCAGGAAACCTTGTCGAAGGATGGACTATCTGAGATGGGGGTGCTAGTGGAACTTGGAAGGTGTGTGATTATACGAAAGGGGGTGACCAGATTTCCTGAGGGACTATGTAGCTAAGAAGGGAAGGTTGGGGATATATTTGTTTTGGTCATTATCATTTCTAGATGGAATCAAATGCACATTGGGAGTGTTCCGTAGAATAATGAGTCAGTAACTGTTCACTGAGGGTATGGTAGCGTAGGATTGTACCGTTGGACACTGGATGCAGTTTGACTTTGGAAGTGGATTCTGGACTTCTTGGTAAGGAGGTGAATCCTAGTATTACTTTGAGGGTGGAGGTGTGAGCCTCTAGATTCCCTTGTTGTGGATGCAAGCATTGTGTCCTTTTATTTTCTAAGTGAAGAAAATGTGTATGTGTGTATAATTATATGTGTTCAAGTACTGTAGGAGCTATGGCTGAGCTCGCAAATAGGATAGCATGAAGAATTTTTTGAGCACACATGCTCTCAGAGCTCCCATGCAATCCTCATCAGCTAGGGCTAATGTGTCCACTTGGTCATGTTCCTGTTCCTTCCATGAAATCACCATTTTTGCGGATTGCCCTGCAAAAACAAGTCAAAATGATGCAATATAACCTCATAAAACTTGAAATTGCAGCTAAATTGGTGTTAAATTTGTTAAAGTTGGCCTAGAAATGCGCGCGGCCATTGGCGCGACTGTTTCTAAAATAGTCGCGCCCATGGGTGCACGCCCTATGGGAAATGTTCCCCATTAGCGCGGGTCCGTGCCCGAAACCCGCGCCAATGGGCGAAACCCCCAAATTTCAAATTCCCCCCATAGGAAATCAAAATCCAACTAAAAATAAATTTCAAACGGATGAAAATGAAGCTAAGGACAAGACCACTTACCTGGCACTAACAGCGCTCGAAATGGTCCACCGGATTGGTCACAATCGCCAACTGAAGGTCGCACTCCAAAAAGCCCTAGTGTCGCTCTCAAAAGGTAAAAAGTAAAAAGTAATTTTTATTTTACTATTTTCACGTTTTTATAGCTTTTTGACCCTGATTAAGCTTTAAAAAGTCATTTTATGAATATTTTCATGGATATTTGTGTCAAAAATGGGTTTTACGCCGATTTTTTGTGTAGCGACAGGTACTTATGGAGCTTTCATGGCGAAACGAGATGTATTTTATAGTTTTTCGGACTCGGTAAATACACGAAAAAGTCACTTTGGAGTCATATTTTTCTCTTTTCTGACTCTCTAAATGTGAAAAGAATGTCGAGTTGGTCCTCTCGACTCGTTAAATGGATAGGAGAGGCGGTCATCTTTAAACCCTTTTCCGACTGTTTAAAAAATGAAAAGATTGTTGGACCCTTGTCGTTTCCGATTCGTTAATGGTCACAAAGCGACGTGGTTTTGATCGCTTTTTTACTTTTTTAGGTCAAAGTCACTACTTATGAAAAGTACTCCTCGATCGTAATGATCGGACGGTTCTTTCGAGCATTGTTTTATACTTTTTCGAGCTCGAGAGACACAACTTTACGAAAAAGGACACCCACGGAGTTTCCTTTTTGCGGTCTTTTCAAACTCTCTAAATATGAAAAGACGCCGAGTTTTTCCTTTGTCAGACTCGTTAAAACTTTATGACATCGGGTTTCGTCGTGATGACGCCTCTCAAGCACATGCTATCCCCGTCAAGCTTGTCATTCAAAAATAACCGGGGTACTCGCCAGAAATGGTGGGGGAATAAAGGAACCGTAATCATCGTCATGTCGGCAATATGTCGCTCTTGAACATGGCACTTGTCTGCATTCATGTCTAGGTGAGGACATCTCATCTTGTTGCACACTTGCCTCCACAGATTTGGGTTATCCTGTTTGACCATTCATCTGCTCATCGCCTTGTCACCATGACCCATGATCATTTGATGTCAAATACTTCCAAGTCCGCTGTCATGCCGCCAATATGTTCAAGAGAATTTGACCTCTGCAGAATACTCAACCTCCCTCTGATACCTCACACAAAACATTTTATCCTTCTCCGTCTCGTGTCGATGATGTGGGAAACATTATGGCCCACCTTCGATCAAAGTCACTTCCTGTCGACTTCAGCTCATCATCCAGGAAGTTGACTTAGAGACTCCCTTCAGGTACCTTGGAGCCTGCATGCCTCAATGGCAGGTTCTTCATGTTTGACGCGAGGTTTTCATCATTGGCCTCCGATCGAATGATTCTACGGGTGTTCGACGCCGGCTCACTGATTCACACGCCGTGGATTGTACCTATAGTACCTTGAGGACCATTGTCATTATTGGTGGTACCTCTCGCATTTGTTAACAGTTTTCATCATTGGCTGGTAATCAGATGGTGTTCTCACATGTTTGACTTCGAATCCTATATTCGCATGCTTGAACTTGTATTTTGTTCGGGTTGAGTTGGAGCGCAAGACCCTGGATTTTGTATGTTGAGATCCAGGTTGCATTTTGTGGATTATTATAATCACTACATGACTCATTCACTGGATGGTTGTGACCATACCTGAGTCTATTCATTGATCCTCATCGGATGGCTGTGTCCATACCTGGGATTCAATTTTTTATGTACTCTACTATGGATGGTTGCGCCCATACCATGTACATCATGTATTTGAGCTATCAATTGTACTTCGTGCAGGTTCTCCACCGACCGTGTTTTCAGTCGACCATGTTCTTGTAAAGCACTTCACCCCTCTCTCTCACGGGCTTCATGCTTTAGGGGGCATCTGTTACACAGTATTTTGTCACCGTCCCTGTTACCCCTTCTCCCGTACATTGGAGGACCTATTCCAGGACCTATGAGAAGTGACATAACTTGAAAACACTTGCATTGTATCCCTTAAAGTATGTACTCCATATGCCCTGAAGACACCTTCTGCAAAATACCCAAAGTTATAGCCCTTTCTCCATTGGCGCTATTCCATAGTGTATCACTCGCGCCAATGGGGGAAATCCTCCAAAGAGGGCGCGCCAGCTGGCACTCTGTCTCAGAGTCACACTAGCGCCAACCCAGTTGGGTAAAGTTTTTAACAAACAAACTTCCGAAGGTTCCTTCCACCCTATCCATGAACTGATTCGAGTTTGATTTGGTTCAGTTGGGCTTCGTATCTCCCAAGGAGGGAAGTAGTTCTCCACCTCTCATGGAAGCTTCCTAATGATAAGGACAATCCCATGAATCAAGTGG
>APFE031484994.1:0-17753 GCA_000404065.3 Pinus taeda | reverse complement strand
AAAGTGAGTGCAGTTTCTACTGCATTTATGGAAACAATTCAAAAGCTACATGCAAACCCAAAGATTATTTTAAGGCACAAAGATCCCATTTTCACTGGAAATTTTTGGACATAATTATTTTCTTGTCTTGGTACTCAGTTAGCTCATAGCTCATCTTATCATCCTCAATCTGATGGGCAAACTGATATAATAAACAAATGTTTGGAAGGATATCTTCGTTGCTTTGTATCTGATAAATAGACACAATGGGTCAAATGGTTGTGTCTGGCTAAATGGTGGTATAACACTTCCTTCCATATTGCAACAAAAATGACCCCATTTATGGCACTTTATGGATATCATCCACCATCCATCACATCATATTTAAGAGAAAATTCTAAGGTTCAAGTAGTGGAAGATCACATCGAACATCAACAACAAGTTCTCCAACTCTTAAAGGATAACCTCACCTTGGCACATAATAGAATGAAACAATAGGTAGATCAACATCGCAACGAAAGAGGTTTTGATGTAGATGATTGGGTATTCCTACGACTACAACCATATAAACAAATGTACCTCAAGCAAGCTAAGAAGGATAATAAATTATCACCAAAGTATTATGGTCTATACAAGGTGTTGCAAAAGACTCCCTCAAGCAAGCTAAGAAGGATAATAATCACCAAAGTATTATGGTTCGTACAAGGTGTTGCAAAAGATAGATATTATGGCATACAAATTGGAGCTTCCTGTAGCTTCCTGAGTGCACCCAGTTTTCCATGTTTCATGCTTAATGAAGGTTATAGGTGACAAGCTTCCAGTTCAAACAATATTGCCAGAACTTGATGAGGAAGGAAAGATCATATTGGAACCTGAAGCAGTAAAAGAAACAAAAACTCGACAGCTATGAAATCAATTTCAGAGTATCTCATCAAGTGGAAGAACTTACCCGTTGAAGATTCCACATGGGAGGATGAAAATTTTATATAGAAGCATCAAGAACTACTCAAGCATCGAGGACAACACCTTTTTGAAGGGGAGGGGCATGTTAGGTCCCTATAATACTAGTGATTCCCCCATTAATATTGTTGTTGTATCCCTTATTGTTATTGTTGTGCCCCTATTGTTCCCATATTGTTATTATTGTGCCTCATAGAATCTCACTATTGTTATTTTTGTGCCCTTATATTATTATTGTTAGGTCGGCTTTGGTTATATTGTGACCCTTAGACTCCTATATATAGAAAGGATGTTTTATCATTTGTATCATCCAAGAATTTTTCATTTGTGTAATGCAAAGGAGGTTGCCCCCTTGAAGAGGCTTATTTCTAAGGCATTGATCTATATTTTCTATCTTTTTGTGAGTTGGTTTCATAACATACAATAAAAACTACTAGTCATCTCTAAAAAAGATCCCTTTCTAAGCACTATATGGAAGAAAGTTCCAGGTACCTTTGAGTTGGGATCGACCTAAGGATAAGCTTGTGTTAGGGCATGATATACTTCAAGAAATGGAGCAGATGGTTAAGAAAATCAGACAAAATCTGAAATAGGCTCCAGATCATCCAAAATGATATGCTAATAAAAAAGAACCGTCGAAGAATTCCAAGTGAGGGAGCGAGTATATCTAAAAGTGAAACCAATGAGAATTTCCCTAAAATGAGGGAGCTATGCAAAACTAGCTTCGCGATATTGCAGACCCTTTGAAATTTTGGCTAGGATTGGCCCAGTAGCATATCAATTAACATTACATTCTCATGCTAAGGCACATAATGTGTTTCATGTTTCATTGTTAAAAAAATATGTACCAAATCTTAACTATGTGGTTAACTGGAATGTGACACAGGTCAAACCAAAAGGAAAATTCCTGATTTAACATGTAATCATTTTGGACAGAAGGGAAGTGGTTTTGTGGAAAAGGACTATTCCTCAAATAAAGTACAATGGAAACACTATGAACCAGAGGAAGCTACCTGGGAGTTGGAGGAAAATATGAAGGAGGCTTTTCCATCCTTGTTCCAAAGAAGAAAGGAACAAAAAACGTTGAGGATGGTGTCCTTCTTAGGGGGAGAGGAATCTAATGCCTTTGATACTGTGACTTGAAACTTCTTTGACCAAGGTGTGTTGGATGTTAAGTTTTGGACAATTTTAATTTTGAGAATTTTGTATTATTATTTAAATTAGAATGTTTGACTTTAACATGTGGTATAGATATGTGATGTTAATTAGACTTTATGTGTCCCTAAGAAGGTAGCAAATGTTTAATAAATAATGGTAATATTTGGAAAAGACAAATATGTCCAAAGTTGTTTGAAGAGTAACTAATACCTCATTCCAAGAAAAACAATTAATTAGATATTGTCCCCAAGAGGGAAATAACTGAATTGAGATCCCCGTAGGGGAGGGGACTCTCTTGGCTAGAGAAAGATGCCAAGGAGATAAAAATAAATATATCAAAAAGACATCCAAGGTAATGAACAATGAGAGAGAAATGTTGATTGTTTGGTATTCATGGGATATCACTGCGGGAGAGAAAAGTAGTGAACAACCTACACCAGTTGGAGATAGATGTTGGTGATATTTGTCAAGACGCTAGTTGTATGGGAACTTGTCTCCTGTAAAGAAAATACTAAATAATTACACTTGAACTGGACTGAGGGATAGTGGCTTGGGGGAAGTTAAGAGGAAGAGTTAGCTTATGGTTGGGTGGTCAAATAACTTGAACATATTTTTCTGTTAAGTTATGAGATAAGTATCTATTGCTTGAAGGTAACTAGTGGATTTGTAGAATCATTACTAGTTAGAATAAGTAGAAAATTGTCCTAAAATATTAAAAAAATAGTGATCATAAATGATGAATGTTGAGCGGTTGCATAGAACTAACTAAAACCAACTTCACAGAATTTTTTTAGAGGAATGAAAGAAAGAAAATTGTCGTTATTAAATATGTATTGTTTTCTTTCATGCAATATATTGATTTCATGTATAAGACACATACTTCTGGTTTTCACACAGGTACAAAGCATACTCTATTTCAGCACGAAAAAAAAGCTATATGATTGTATTATATACATCCAACATTTATGTACAACAATTCATATGGGGACCATCAGATATGGCTATATATAGAGGATCAAAACCACATGGAGAGAAAGGATTTGAGGAGCCATATCATATCTGAAACAGATAGGACATATGGAGAAATATTGCTAGTGGCACCTATGCATAGAATGTTAGTTCAAATGTCGGTCCCATATGCCAAAAATATTTATGGAACAAAAAAACAACCTAGGAGTCAAATGTTGAGGAAAATAGAAAGTCATACTAGATAGACTTCACAATATAGAAAATTATGTACCCAGCATGGAAAAGTCTTGGATCTGATGAGAGATGTTGTCCACTATTAATTGCATCCTCCATATACCCTGTGGAGATGATAGCCCCTATTTTGATAAAGCATATCCCCTTTGGTTTTTATCCCTGGAAATGTGGGAAATTGTGCAGTCCTTCCTAGTGCTCCACATAGCCTCAATCCTGTTTAGCCATCCAGAGAGGTGGATATGTCTAATGATATGTTTAGACTGTACGTGTTCGATGATGACTTTTGAATCTCCAAATATATGGAGCTTTTGTAAGCCAAGGAAGTCACATATAGATAGGAGTCTAGCCAGGGCCATGACTTCTGCTTTATTGTTAGTTCCAGCTCCTCCATTCCAATGGATGTCAAAAACTCGACCTTCCTCAATGATAATGAAAACTCTGCAGACACATGTGCCATGTTGAGCAGCGCTGTCAAAATAGGCACAAGGATAATGAGAGGCCTCCTTGGACTGTGTTTGCCTTCCATGCCTCACTTTAGATTGGCGAGGTCATCCTATTGCGTTATAAAAGCAAAGGATAGATTTGAATACTGTTGATTGCAGGTCCCTTATGGAATTGAAAATTATCCTGTTGCACCATTTCCATATGGCCCAGATTGTTAATAGTGGAATGGGCCTCCACTTGATATACATATTACTCCATCCTATGAAAGCCTCAATGATAGAAGGAGTACTGACGTTGGCGAAACCAAAATGAGCAGCTAGGTTCTGCCAAATCAACTAAGTTTGAGGACATTGTAGAAAAATGTGCAAATTGCTCCCAGAATTTGATCTACATAGGGGGCATATGGCTGGCCCGCACCATTTCCACTTTTGGAGATTCTCCCAAGTGAGGTTCCTGTTATGAAAAACCAGCCAGGCAAATATCCTGATTTTTATGGGGCATCTTGTTTTCCAAAATGTAGTTGGAAAAATATTATCAGATGTTTTAGATGCTGATAATAGTAACTAGAGATACATATGCTTTGCATGAACAGTCGGTGAGCCACCGAGACCTTTCCAAATAATGTAGTCCCGGTCCAACGAGCGAAAAATTCCCCACGCTCGCATTATAGTAATGATGGAATTCCATTGTGTTTCCAGTACGCCGTTAAGTTGTAATTCTGTAGCAGATTTCCATATAGGAACTGCTCCATCCCATTTTTGAATGACACTGGCCCAAAAGAAGAAACCCCTGTTGTGTAAAGCTCTCAAAATATGAGAGGAAATATTGATCTTTTCTTCCGCAACTGCAAAATCATCTATGCCAATAATAATATTAGATCCAAACTGAAATTTCCAGATTAAGTTTTTTTTTAAGAAAGGCTCCATTCTTTGAAATCCTCTGCATATAGATGAGCCGTTGGAGGATCCAGTGTTGCGTTGTCTATACCAATAAGTCATATCCTGATTGTCCATATACTTAGCTCTAATGGCCTTGCTCCAAATAGATTCTCCCATAATCGTTTTCCACATGGTTTTACAGAGAAGAGCTCTTCTAAATGTGTGCAGATCCAATATACCCCAACCTCCCATATTTTTAGGCCGAGAGCTTCGAAAGCTTAGTTAAGTGGAATTTTTTCTTATCCTTCTATCCTCCCCATATGAAATTAGCAATCATTCTGTTAAGACAGTTGATAATAGTTGAAGGGATATAGAAGAGGTGTTCCCAATAAACCATTATTTGTACCAGCACAGCTTGAGTTAGAATGGCACGACCCCCTGAGGATAAGCATTTGTATTCCCAAGAAGCTATTTTCTTATAGAAACGATCCGGAATCCATGACCAATCAACCACTCGGTATCCCAAAGGTTTCAAATTAGATCCCAAGTATTTCAAACCATTCCGAATGGGAAGAGATTTTATATTAAAAAGACCTATTAGAAATATGATAAGATCTCCATATATATTTTCAACATGAAAAGATGATTTTATATCATTAACAGACATTTCGGTGGCTTTTTGAAATCTCCCCAAGATTTCATGATGACATATCCATGTAGTTCTGCACAGCAATGCTGATAATAGGATGTCATCGACAAAGAAATTATGCGAAATGAGGATGTTCCTGCATATGGGGAGAGGCTTACATCTGTTTTGTTGAATCTTTCTTAATATGGAGGCTTAGAGAATCCATTACTAAAATGAAGATAAGTGGCGACAGGGAGCGGCCCTGACGTAAGCCCTTGGCCGCTTTGAAGAATGGAGTTGGGACTCCATTTATGAGGATTGCATAATTGACTTCCACCACACAGGCCATGATCCATCTACTGCATTTGACATCTAGGCCGATCCTAGCCAGTAGGCATCGAATGAAACCCCAGTTCACATAATCATAAGCCTTTTTAAGATCGATTTTCAAAAGAGCAGCTTCTATTTTTCTGATATGCATTGAGTGTAAGCATTCTTGGGTGAGAGCCACCGCGTCTAATATATTCCTATCCTTTAGAAAACCGTGTTGCTCTTGAGACAAATGTAGAGATAAAATGTTCCTAATTCGGATAGCAATAATCTTTGATATGATCTTGTATAGAACGTTGCACAATGAAATTGGTTGATAATCTAAAAAAGTGGAGGAGAGCTTCTTCTTAGGAATTAGAGTGATATAAGTTGATGAAATGTTTTGGCTTATGAAACCCTGAAGTCTCGATTCCTCAACCATATTTAGAATATATGTCTTAAATAAATCAAAGAAGTGGATGAAGAAATCGATGGTCCACCCGTCCGGCCCAGGGCACTTGTCTTTATGAAATGATTTCATTGTTGTCAATAATTCCTCTTCAGAAACTTCAGCAAATAGAGCTCTGTTTTGATTTTCATCAAACATAGTGGGATATGGGTCTATTCCCCATAGAATATCTTCTATGTCACAGAAAGAATTCTTGTTGTATGCCTTTTTGAAATACTTCACAGCTTCTCTAGAAATGGCCTCCTGTGTGGAAAGTGTGTTTCCTTCCTCGTCCTTGATCTCCCAAATAGTGTTTGCTTCCCCCTCTTATTTGCAAACATGTGAAAAAACTTCGTATTTTTATCTCCTTCTCTGAGCCATAACGCTCGACTCTTAAGCCTCTAAGTGGCCTCTTCAACCTCTAATATCTTCTGTTTTCTTTTTTCTAAATCCCATATATCTTTTCTAATAGAGGATGACATGGAGGGGTGATTAAAATGAGTTGACAAATGCTCCAATTTTCTACATATATCCTTTAGTTCCTTTCTATTGGATGTCGATTTCTCCTTTTGCCATTTTTTGACTTTTTTTCGAAGAGATTGCAGACGGTCAAGAAAATGCCGAGATGGGTCATTATACTACATGGGAGAGAGCTTCCAAGTATCATTTATAAATTTGTTGAAATTTTCATCAGCAAGCCATGTGCGATTGAATTTGAACGGATATCCAAACCTGCAAACAACATGATTCCAATGAATAGAAATAGGCCGATGATCTGATATAAAAGATGGAATGATATTCATTGTTGGGGGGCCAAATCTTTCAATCAGATTTTCATGTAAGAGGAATCTATCAAGTTTTTTTTTCCAGAAATGCGTTATTAGATCGCCCATTGTCCCAAGTGGGTCCAAGAAAAATTGGCAGGATGTCAACAAAATTATATTGTATTATGGATTCCTGAATGAATCTCCCCATCGGATCGTATTTCCTGCCATTGCCCCATATTTCTTCATTGCAAACGGTATAGTTAAAATATCCACCAATTATCAGAGAATCAATTTCAAGTAATTCAGAGGTTAGAAGATTATTCCAAAATGGGAATCAATCCTTATATCATGCATATATATTTAATATATGAACTGGGTCTGAAGAGCCACAGATGTGGGCCATAACAAGAATACCGGCGAAACATTGAAATGCAGCCGCCCTTATCCATTTAGTATCCCATAAAACTGCTAATCCCCCTTACATGCCCACATCATTTGAAGCAACCATATGCCAAGTTGGAAGCATCCGCCTGAAATATGTAATAGATTAAAAATTGTCATGCATGGTTTCCTGTATAAGAAGCATTTTCGATTTGGATGAGACAAACAGGTCTTTGAGGGCCAGAAATTTAGAGTCTGCACCAAGGCCCCGAATGTTCATTGAAAGGATGTCGATCATTTTGGGACATCATTAGGCCGACTTTCTCTAAGAGGCCTCATGTCAGAGATATCATCTGCAACAATTTCCGAAACCGGAATGTCAATTAAGGAGAGGTCCTGAATTGCCATATCATGTCTTCCCATCCTACCCCAAAAGTGTCTACTTCCCCTTTTTTCTTTGAAGTGGATTGTTATGTTTCTAGCCGAATTTGGGCTAATGATGGGGGAGGGGGAACGATAGGGTCAGTGGATCGTTAATGGTTAATGGCTGTAAATTCAGTGAAGCTCGTTTAAGGAGGAGTTCAATGTCTTTATCAAAAGAATTTCGGGGAGAGGATTGAGGGGAATTCGTCGGAGATGGCGGAATATAAAGGGCTTTACCTTTGTGATCAGAAGCATGTTCTAGAGATGTAGATAGAAGGGCGTGAGAAAAAGCTTTTCTATTTAAATCAGAAGCTTGACCATGGGATGGAGAAGACGGGAGTCTCTGAGAAGGGGGTAGATGAGAGGAGGGGGATTGAGGAGATGAAGAGATGTATTGAATGTGAGGGAGAGATGGATCAATATTCAAAGGCTTGGAAGTAGTAGGGGGTAGGGGAATAATAGGGTCGGGGTCCAGTTTAAGCGGCATAGGAATGGGAGAGAAACTTGGCATATTGACAAGAGGTGGTTTAGATTTAGAGGAAGATACAAAGCATACAAAGCATACTCTATTAGATAGAAGAATGAAATAGAAGGATTCGAGAAAAAGAAATGTAGTTGCATCGAATAAGCCATGTTCTTTTTCTTTATGAAAATATTTATGAATGATTGTTATCTCTGTGGTTGTAATATTACAACTACCAAAAAAAATATGATTTATTATTCCTTGTAGAGTCTATTTTATTTTGTTGTAAGGTCTCAGGGAAAGAACCTTTCCACGTTGGGTTAGTTTCAAATTGGTCAGTGCGTGATGGTTCGATATAATCCCTAGGCAGGGTAGATATTGTAAATAACAAGAAGAATTATGAAAGAAAAATAATCTTATTACTGCTTTGTATCTAGACTTATGAAAGAAAAATAATCTTATTACTGCTTTGTAGCTATGGAATAAAAACTTCAGAAAATATTTACTCTAAGGTAACGATAAGTATACGATAAGTATAGGAAAAACCTGAAAATTTTGCAAACTATGAAAATAATACAAGCGCTATTACTTGTAGAATTCAAAAAAAAAAAGCAATTTTCTTATAACATAGAACAGATAAATCATAGAGAGGTTAATCCAAAAAAAGAAAAAACCATGTAAACTCATTTTCATTATAACAACAGTAACCATTAAGAAAAACGAGAGTCTGAATTTTAAACCATTCCAGGAAAATTTATACACATATCTATTCTTCAAGAAAAAATGTTCATAGGGGTTGTATTTATAAAATTTATAATTAAATATTACATGCCACAAACAGAATCTGGACAGAAAAGGTCGTAGTCAATGTTTGATTCCATAATGTTCCACAGCTATCCTTGGTGGCCGAGAGCTGGGGTTTTGGCACCCTAAGATATTATTTATGATTTTGAAACCCTCAATGGGAACCCATCATAAATCCTTAATCAAGCAAAAATTAAATAAAGAGAAGTGGCATGGGGAAATTTCTTTTTGAGGGTTGTATCAGTGGCAAGCTTGTAAGGGTAATATAATGCAGCAAGAAATGGAGATTAACACCTAGAATGTCTGTTTAGGGTAATAAAAATTCGGATACCAGTTGAAGTGTGCATACCCTTCACTTGAAAATGATTCCTCCTACACAGGAAAAAGTCAGAGAGTAACTTGTTAGTGCTAAGTAATGTATGAGAAGGGTGAAGAAAGGGAAAAAACATTAGAAATAACCTTAGGAGGAAAAAAATACTTGATACAATGTGTATATAAGTCAGCAAATTTTTAGAGAAAGGAAACCTTCACCTTCATGCATTCGATACCGATATAGCCATGTCGTGGAGCAGCAACCCGAATGCCTTCCGTGTCAATCCACAACATAGATCACGGAGTTGTCTATAATGTTATTTTTTGGAGTTTTTGGTGGCGGAAGAAATGAGGTTAAATCTTCATTTTTAGCAGTTAAAATGATTTTTTAACTGTATATTTGGATTCAGCACTCTGAAAAACCCTTCGAACCTTTTGATTGTGCAAAAATTAGCTATCAAACTTGGGATTCCAATAATTTACTGCCGGATTTTGACCAGAAAAATCCTTGAGAAAAACTTTCAAAAAATCTCATTATAGACATGCATAGATCACTCACTAAGAATTCGGAAATGTGTCTGCGGAAAAAGATAGGTGGAGCAAGGTTTCAACATAACAACAAATCAGGGCTCATCCAAACGGCAAAGACAATAAAAACTTCGAATGAAAACCTATTACCCCTTTTCAGTTAGCAAACCCTAGGAAAAAGGAACAATTGTTGTCGAATGGATTTTCTCATGGATGAAGGGTTGAGATCATTTGAGCCATCCCATCCTCGATAACCATGTCATAAGGCTTGAAAACTCATGTTCTAGAGGATTTGGAAAACCATATGTATAAACCATGCCTAAGGTCATCAATAAATTTAGAATAAACACCTATTATCAATTCCTAGAAATACCATAAGCATAAATGCAAGCACTTGATTACAAGAATAATATAACAAGACTAAATGTTTTGTATAAGAACCATTACCATATATTATACCAAAATTTTCTTTCGGAGTTGTAGATGAATTTCAAGTAATACAAAACAAATGGTGAGAGTGCATAACAAGAACCCTTAGTTGGAATAATTAGGCTAGCACCCTTCCAAATAAATATGGAACTTTATGTTGGGAGCCTTTTTCGAAAAAGGTAAGTGGGATAGGGCTAAGTCCAATTATTTATAATAAAAAATGTATTTGATTACTAGCTATTTATCATTGAGTTGAAAAACAAAGAATATATTGCTCAAACTATGTTGAACACCCATGTTACTATTTCTTCTTCCATTATTAAATTTCAGAAGTAGAGAACCAGTTTTTGAAAAGCTCATGAAAAAAAAAAAAATTAAGTCTATGGGATGTAGAGGAGGAGACATGACAAGATCCCTGCTGTACACTTTTTTTTATTTTCTTTGAATGTCTTTTTCACTTGCATCTCTTATTTTTGCATGTAGTGTTCATGCTTCCTTTGTTGTAGTTTATATATGTTAAATGATTGAATTGAGTCTTTTTTTCAGGTTTATTTACTAAGTCACAAGCATGATGCATCCTTATAACAACTTGGAAAAATTATATTCATCATTGAGCTACTTGGATTGGTTTACTAGTTCACATTTCTCGAATTTTTGGAAGTCTCTCGTAGCAAAATAGTAGTAATTTTCTGCTAAATTTTATTACATGTTAACGAATCTCTTTCAAGTTGCTTCCACTTGCATAGAGTCCTAAAAACATTCAAGTTACTAACAAAATTTACCCCATATAATTTTCTCTTGACTAGGTTAGGCACTTGGTAGCTTAACTAGCTTACTCATTCTTGAATTTCTAGTTTTTAGAGTAGTAACTTTCTACTATTTTTTAACACATGTTAAATAAGGTATTTTTGAGTGATTCCACTTGGATTTGAGTCTTAGGACATCCTAATTAATAACAAAATTTATCCCATATCATTTTCATTCTATTTTCTTGGTCATTAGTGAGATAAATTGGAAGATAAACTAGCTAGCAAACTTGGTATTTTGGTCTTTGCAAGTATAAAAATCATAATATTTTTGCGGTGTGCAGGTACTATTGTTTATTTGTAGGGTTAAAATTTTCATCCTAATTTCCTCATACCATCATCAACATCTTTCTCCTCCGTACACAATGTTGGGTGCAGTATAGGGTATATTAATAGACCAACATTTAATGTCAATTCAGGGTTCGTGGACTTCGAGACACAACATTGGAAATGCAAGAGAAAGACTGTAGAAACCTACAAAACAAAACCCTAACTTGTCCAAAACTGCTTACACCTTTAGATTCCTGCACTAGTTAATACCTTTTTTAATCCTACACTCAAAAACAATCTTTAGAAATGAAATTATAAACACTAATCCTGCAATCTACAAAAAATTGTAAGAAAGCCCTAGTTATTGGAAATTGAGAAAGTAAACCCTAACCAATAAAAATCAAAGAAAAAAACTCTAAATATGAGAATCAACCAAGTGAATGTAAATAATGTCTTGTAAACCTTAAACAATCCAAGCTCTGCTAATGCCAAACATGACTCTTAAATCAAAATGAAACCTTTAATAGAGTTCCTTACTCAATTATAAGTGCAAGCAAAAGATCACAATCTACTCAACTCTATGTATAACCAAGAAAATAAAGGAATGGATGCAAATATGTCTAAGGTATCACCAAATCAACAAAGTGTACCATCTATAAACACCGCATGCATAAATAAAGTGACCTTTCGTTGATCTAAATAATCATCATAAGCTCACATACATACTCTCAATCAATGTCTCACTTCTTCAAAGCAAATTTCAGAATTGGAAATACTATGTTAACCAAACTAGTGGAAGAAGGGCATAGAGAAATCAATAACCCTATAAACCAAAACTATGAAAAGCGACAAACATTTAGGAAATACAACCCAATACTTCTATATTCAAATGTTTAAAGATGCTACAAGAATACAATGTATCAATACCCTATAGATAAATACTTGAGAAGATTACCAATGCATTGCAATGGGAAAACAATTCAACTTGTAGCAACTTTCCAAAGAAATTGTAGATGTATGGCTTTAGATATGAGATTTCCTTAAAACAATAATCCTTCTTGACATCAATGTTCATCAAAGGTCACAAGTTCATATCATGAATATAGAACATTGTTCTAAGAAATTGAATCTTCCAGAATTTATGGATTCCAATAGCAATAATAATATGCAAGCTCTTGTACAAAACAACCATTGATTAAGTCTACAAACAATGTTTTGTATCAGTGCAGGGATAAATGGTCTTAAATATATTGTAACTTGGATCATTAGTGTTCAAATTCAATGGAAAATTATAAATTATATACACATATATATTTAAGTTTGAAAGTAAATCTTATTAGTTAACACACTTTAGAAGAGAATCATACACACCTTAGCAAGTTAACAGACTAATCCAATAAAAACAATGTAAAGGAGTGGTGATGGGAGAGGAAAAAAAGATGAGTTGAGGGGCCCTCCCAACCAACTTGTTCCCTCTTAAAATAAATGAAATTACAGAGTGAAGATAATGGCATGAAACACATTTGAAATGAGAAGAAAAACCTAGCATTAACAGTCTTCTGTTAAAATCAAATCAGTCTTTTACATCTAAGGCCATATGCTCCAAGCTCCCAAACTAGAAATATCAAACTAGAATAACATCCTCCCCTCACATAGGCCATGGCCAAGCTTTTCATAAATGATACAATATGAATTTGGGCTACAACAACCCAATTTTTTTAATTCTAGAACATTGTGTAATTGTAACGAATCTGCCTCAAAGAACCATGCATATCTCTTAGAGCATGGCAGATTTTGGAAAAATTTTCAAGGGGGAACTAATTTTCCATATTTTCAACAAAACCCTTGTTTTGTAATTTTGATATTCACGTCATCTATACAAAAATCGAGGAGAAACTTGGTTGTTTGAAAATTGTGCGAATTTAGGGCTGCAACATTAATTATTCTCTAAAAATTGATCTGTATGACCTGGGTGCATTTTCATTGATGTGGAGTTGTTAGAAAATCATTTTGGACAATAACCATCTTCGATTTTTCCCAAAAGTTTTCCAATCTATTAAAGCCCCAAATTGGTGCAGGGATGTTGTTAGTGTAGGAACTGAACTACACTTGGTAAACCACTATTTGGAGAGTGCACTTGACCTTGATTCAATCTTCAAAAATATATCTGATAAGTGTAATTAATAGGCCACATGGTTTCTTCAAATAAGAAATTTATGCATAATTTCTTCTTGGTGCAGGAATCTTTAAGAGTGGAGGAACACGGTCATCTATTGGTGCACTTAGCAATCAATTGTTAATGCATGCATATCTTCAGACGATGTTTCATGCACCTTGCCGAGAACCTAAAATAACACAAGCACCACCATTAATAACAATTTTGATGTTGTTTTTATCAAAAGAAAGAAAAGATATTAAATAATGAACAATTGCGTAGTCACGCGCCAAGTTTAAGATATTAGCCTGACAATTGTGCAAAATGATAGTAATAACAATGAAAACCATGAGTAAGCATAGGGGAAAACTGTAATTAAACATGCTTATTTTGGGTCCTGACATCCCCTCATGTCGATCATCTTGCGTTTCCTCATGCAAGAAAAACCTCTGACAGAGACCAAAATTAATGAAAACTGTAGGGCTAGGGTTTCCTTATTAGATTCATGTTGCATTGTCTTTTACTTATTCTTTAAAACCTCTAGGGTAATTGAATGAAAGCATGTAAGTAAGTTTCATATAATGTCAACTCTCTTTGCATAATAAATACCTATGATCAAAGATTCAATGAAGTCAACATCGACCTTCATAATTTTCTAACTAATGCCAAAATTGCTATAGGAATGCTAACAATATTGTCACTACAAAGATAGTGTTATCATGAAACAACGGGCCATCAAAATTTCCACAAGAATCTCGAGGGTAGCCTTAATCAATAATTCTTCACCTCAATATCCTCATGAAAAATAAAAGTGACATAATTTCAAATCCATGGCATTAAAATACAGATGCAAACATGGAAAAGAAAGATAAAAAAACGATACCTTCCTAGGGTGACCATCTTACCATTATCCAACATATAGTTGAAGCTCCCGTTGTTCAGGAAAGGTGAATAACCTACACTAAGGGTCCCATGTCCATGAAAACCTTTTTAATTATGAAAGATAGAACTCCAAGGCACCTTATTGAAATGATCTTAAAGCCATTCTCAGAGAGATATGGTAATGAGTTTAAGGAAAGAAAAAAACAAACAAGTAAGTCATAGTGTAAAATTAACTTTAATACTACATGCATGGCTCTACTGCCAACAAGCATCTATATCCTTGACAGGGATGTCTTTTAACCTAATGAAATTCCTATGTCCCATATATTAGATATAGATTCTGAGTCATTTAAAAGAATTTACATTAGTTTAAAAATGAACCGAAGGTCACTATCCTAGCTTGGTAACCAACTAATGATAGTGCCATTCAAAAGATCTAACAAGAATGAACAAGATGACTCATGACAAGACCTCTTGTCGTCTAGATTTTCAACTAAAAGCCATTACCTTGGCTCGGTGACCAGTAGCGGCAATGTTATTCTCATTGGGACCCATGATCATGGTAGGTTGGCTCGTAATGAGACCTCCTATCCATCAATTGATCCTTTTTAAAAATTTTTATTATGATTAACCTCGGATAGGTTACTTAATAGGTGGGGAGGGGAATCTTCTCCTTAAGAGCACGGGATGGCATGAATTTTTTTTAATGACTAATCTCTACTGGTTGGTCCTTCTACCCTAAAGATTCATTTTAAAGTAGACATCTTAGATAATGACCAAAATATTCCTTGAGTCAATCATTCTATGGTTCTCATGAGATATCATAAGGGTTTTATAGGATTGGTCCACCATAGGAGTATTTTCATCAATACCTTCGACGAGAAACTTGAAAAATTTTCTTGGATGACAGTCTATTAGAATGAATAGGAAAGAAGTAGGGTTTTAAGCTTATGAATGGAAAGTATTAAAATCCCCCTAACTGACCTAATGAATAATCTCGGCCAATAATCAAAGTCACTTTATAAAATATGAGGCATTAAGAGTGAATTTTTCTGACAAGTATTACCACAAGAGTGCATAGTGATAGAAATTTCAATAGTTGTGCCTTAGGAATTGTAGTTTCAAGAGTCTTGTTATAAAATTTTTATTTCCAATGACATTTTTATTCATTTCTCTTATACTATCCTACCCTAATTTAGATATATGAAGATCTCCTTCAAGTGTGCAACATAATAGTAAATATGATCACACTCAGTTTTAAAGAATAAAATCAACACATACCCAAGTATGAACAACCAATTGCTTTATTAGATATGGTATCAAGAGTTATCATATAATGAGGGTTGTCGATTTTTTGAAATTGAGCTTCAGTGGGATCCACATATTTATGGTTTTCCAACTCATACAAATCTTCCACAACTTGTTAATCACTCTCTTGGAGGCCTAAGGAATCTGGTGAAAGACAAAAGAAAAACCCTTCGATTTTGGGCTCAAATATCTTATTTTCAGATTAAAAGAATGGTTAAGGGAAATTATAGGGATTTGAGCTTCAACAACAGTTTTAGAACACATTCTAATCAAAGATTTCTCCTTTAATGGTGTTTGGATTAGATCTTCCCAGGGTGAATGTTCCATAGTGATAGGAGATGTTTCCAAACTCACCCCTTCCCCCAACCTCGAAGATATATCGTTACACTCAGTAGGGGAGTCAACAAGAATAATAGGTGTTTTAAATTGATGTGAAACATTTTGGTTTGGATTAGGGTTTGGGCTAGGATATGGATGTTATGCAACCAACTCACAAAAGAGAAGAAAAGATAGAGCAATGACTTCAAACTCAACCTCTTCAACGACGAAACTTTCACTGCATTACACAAATGAACAATTATTGGATGATACAAATCATAATACCCCCTTTCTATATATATAAGTCTAAGGGGTCACAATATAGTCAAGCCGACATAACAATAATAATGTAATGGCACAATAATAACAATATTGGGCTTCTATGGGCACAATAATAACAATATTTGGACAACATGGGCACAACAATAACAATAAGGGGCTACAATGACAATAATAATAAGGGAATACACTAGTATTATAGGGTCCTAACATGTCCCTCTCCTTCAGAAAAGTGTTATCCTAAACGCTTGAGTATTTCTGGATGCTTCTGTGTAAAATTATCATTCTCCCATGTGGAATCTTCAGCGAGCAAGTTCTTCCACTTGATGAGATATTATGAAATTGAATGATTTTGTAGTTGTCGAGTTCTTATTTATGTGACTGCTTCAGGTTCCAATATTATTTTTAATTCCTCGTAAATTTCTGGCAATATTATTTGAACTGGGAGCTTATCACCTATAACCTTCTTTAAGCATGAAACATGGAAAACTAGGTGCATTTGGGAAGCCGTAGGAAGCTCCAATTTGTATGCCATCTTACCAATCTTTTGCAACACCTTGTATGGATCATAATACTTTGGTGATAATTTTATTATCCTTCTTAGCTTGCTTGAGGGACATTTGTTTGTATGGTTGTAGCTGTAGAAATACCTAGTCACCTACATTAAAACTTCTTTCGCTACGATGTTGATTTGCCTATTGTTTCATTCTATTTTGTGCCAAAGTGAGGTTATCCTTTAAGAGTTGGAGAACTTTTTGTTGATTCTCGATGTGATCTTCCACTGCTTTAACCTTATAATTTTATTTTCAATATGATGTGATAGATGGTGGATGATATCCATTAAGTACCATAAATGGGATCATTTTTGCTACAGTATGGAAGGAAGTGTTATATCACCATTCAGCCAGAGGCAACCATTTGACCCATTGTGTCTGTTTATCAGATACAAAGCAATGAATATATGCTACCAAACATTTTTTCACTATCTCAGTTTTCCCATCAGATTGAGGATGATACGATGAGCTATGAGCTAACTGAGTACCCAGACAAGAAAGAAATTTTGTCCAAAAATTTCCAGTGAAAATAGGATCTCTGTTGCTTACAATAATCTTTGGGTTTCCATGTAGCTTTTGAATTGTTTCCATAAGTGCAGTAGCAACTGTATTGGCTTTTAAGGGACGCGATAATGCACATAATTGTGCATACTTGGTAAGTCTATCAACTACCACCATGATGACACTCTTTTCTTTGGACTTGGGTAAACTAGTGATAAAATCCATTGAAACCTCCTCCCAACGTTCACTTGGAATGCATAAAGGTTGTAATAGACCTAGGGTATTATTTGTTTCAACTTTATTTTGTTGGAAAACCAAGCATTCCGCCACAATATTTTGAATATGAGATTTAAGGCCATCCAAAAAAAATTCCTTCTTAACCTTGTGGTAAGTTTTTAAAAATACTGAGTGCCCTTCTAAGGGGAAGGTGTGCAATGCCACAAGAATATTTTGTTTGAGTTGGGAATTCTTACAAAGGTATAAGTGATTTTTGTACCATAACGAATCCTTTTTCCAGCTAAATGTATCAGATGTACTGGGGTCTTGTTGTAACTTTTGAATGAGTA
>APFE031484992.1:0-52243 GCA_000404065.3 Pinus taeda | reverse complement strand
CCCCCCCCCCCCCCCTCTCAGTACTATTTCCAACATTTAGTTCTAATTTATAGGGTGTTGAGATCAATTATTCTGAAGTTGAGAAACAAGCTTTCACTATATTTAAGTCTATCAAACATTTTAGACCATTCCTCCTAAAAACACACACTAAAGTAATAGTCTCATTCTCCGCAATGAGACAATTGCTAGTTCAAAGAGAAGTAGTAGAGAAAAGAGCTATCTTGGTAACAACTTTACAAGAGTATGACATTGATATTAAACCAGTAAAAATTGTTAAAGGACGAGTTTTTTGCAGATTACTTGCAGGAGCTTCCAATATAACAGATCATGAAGATTTAGATAGTACTACAAAAGTAAACGAGATAAGTATCATTGACTCTGAATCTCAATATGTTGATCTGATCTTTTATTTAAAAAATGGATATGCTCCCCCTGAAATCAGCTACAAAAACAAACGTGCCTTAAGGTTAAAATCCAAAAACTATGAAATCATTGATAATGTGTTATTCTGAAGAAACTATGATTTTGTTTTGTTAAGATACCTTGACAAAGCTGAAGCGCAAATGGTTTTGCAAGAACTACATGATGGCCCAGCAGGTGGACATTTTGGAGGAGACACTACAGCCCACAAAATACTACATGTTGGATATTATTGGCCAACTTTGTTCAAATATGCCCATGACTACATGAGGAAATGTAAGATATGCCAAACTGCTAGCGGGAGACAAAGGAAACCAGCCTTTCCTTTACAACTAGTTAACATTGAGAAACCATTTGAACAGTGGGGGCTTGATATTATAGGAGAGATCATTCCACATTCTTCCTAGCAACACAGATACATCCTCACAGCCACGGACTACTTCACAAAGTGGTAGAAGCAATTCCACTAAAGGTAGCCAATTCTGATGCGATTATCGAATTTATTGATCTGTTCATGATTACAAGGTTTGGTTTACCTAACACTCTTAAGAGAGGTTTTAAGTTAAAATACTCTACAAATTACTATCCTCAAGGAAATGGCTTAGCAGATTCAACTAACAAAAGCCTCATCAGGATTATTAAAAGAACTATTGATCAAAGCCAAAAGAATTGGCATAAATCTTTAATATTTGCATTATGTGCAGATCGTATAACTTAGAAGGCCTCAATAGGTACTTCTCCTTTTAACTTAGTGTATGGGAAAGAAGCTGTAATTCCACCAAATTTAGCCCTCCCATCTCTAGCCCTAGTACAATTCATTGAAGAAACTCCTTCTTCCTCTATTTAATTAAGGTTTGATCAAATTCTTAAATTGGATGAGGAAAGAGAAAAGGCCAAAATTACTCATGTTAAACATCAACTAGTTGTTAAATCTTCTTTTGATGAAAGTTCAGCCAGCTCAAAAACATTACATATTGGTGATCTTGTTTTAAAATGGAACAAAGCACATGAAGAAAAAGGCAAGAATACCAAATTTCAAAAGATGTGGCTTGGACCATTTCAGAACATTGAAAAGATAGGCTCATCAACGTTTCTACTACAAGACTCACAAGGAAAGAGATATTCTCTTCCTGTGAATGGGCTTATCTTAAAGAAATTCTTTTCCTAAGGAGGTAATCCCTTCCTATCTGTACATATTTGTTATGCAAATTTGGTTTCTTTTAGAAATAATGTTGTAAATAATAATCATTGGCTTTTCACTGTTTTGAAAAGATCTTTGAAAGAATATTTTGAATACTTGCTTTCAAAAAGTAGAAACTTTCAAGGAAATGATTACAGTTTTGGAAATTAGATAAAAAAAACATGAAACTCTGAAATCCTCTTTAAATTTATGAAATCTTTCAAACCTTGAAAACACAGTAAATCATTTTGAGTTTTATCAGTTGAGAAAGGTTATTTATAAAAAGGTAAATACTTTCTCCAACTAAGCATATACAACTCTATAATTGTCATCCATAAACTCTTAAGGAATCAAGAATTCACCCCATCCACTAGGTTTATGATTTTTTAGATTGTAATTCTAAAATATATCCAATTTAAAAGATAAGAGGTCTCATTACGAGCCTGCTTACCATGATCATATGGAACTAATTAAGCTGACATTACCAATACTGCATACCAAAATAGGGCAATGGCTTTAATCAAATAAAATAATAAAATAAAATAAAATATGAAAATATATATATATATAGCTTTATAAATTTATCTTTAAAATATTATACTCTTAGATGGATGGGACAATGAATACTTGATGGTTAAATGGTAACCCTGTTGAGACTATAGATGTTTGCGGGTAGTAGTGGAACTACCTGTGACAAAAGAGTAAATTTAAAAGCTAAGTTGGAGGAGCCCCCTACTTTATCTTTAACAACCAATCAAAGCTTGAAGAAACCAAAAAATGTTTTTATTTATGATAAGGGTTTGTAAAAGAAATTGCAAAATTGATATCTTTGTTTTATTCAGACTAAAAAAAATTATCTAACCAATTCCAAGATAGTTCCCTTTTCCTCAATTGATTCTACTTAAGAAAGTGTTAGAAATTTCATTATTTTATTCATAGATAACTGGTTCTTCTAGTGAATCGCCAATTGTTGTGCTATACAAAAACCTTCCCCCACGATTTCAAATTTTGAATCTTAGTATAAAGATGCTAAATAAGAAATAGGTCCCATTTAGGATATAAAAAGCAATAAAACTTTTTGAGTAAAAATATATTTTCCATAATTTTCATATAAAAGTTGCTTTATGAGTGTTTGGAACCACTCATCGCAAATCGCAATTGCTTAAGACCAATGAACATCCATTTGAAAATTTGCAATGTGATCAAAGTCATAGCAAAGTTTTAAATTGAAATGATCCATTTATAAACATGTGATGTGATATAACTATCGCATTTCGCATATCGTTAATCCTAAGGAATAAGTCATGGCATTTCGGCAAAACCTTGCGATGCGATAAGGCTATCGCATATCACATATCGCCAATCCATAAGAAAACATTGAAACCACTCCATTGAAACTTTGCGATGATATAACTATCGCGATCACATATTGCATATTGCACTCCCAATAGAAGCAAGTATTATATACTATGAAGACTCGCGATATAGTGTTAAATCAATTATAAAAGAAAACATGATTTACGAAGGAAAAACATGATTTTCCAAGTTTGAAAAGGAACCTACCAACTCTACGTGTCAGCTCATTACTCATCGCAATCGCAACAATACAAAGAATTCTTTCGAACATAGTGCTTGTAACTCCCGATTTGGGATATTCGATGGCTCTACAAGTATTAAAATAATACAATTGCTAATCACAAAATCGCAGAGTTATGGCACCTGTTATAAAAGGACCATTGGAAAACTTGCGATGCAATATATATTAATTTGGTATTAAAGTTTCACGTCATGAGGTTACGGTAAAGCATTACGAGGCAGTTATGGTTACAGCCCTTTAAGGATTTCATCCTTGGTGACTATGTACTATATGAGATATTTTGCATCTAATGCACATATACTGATTTTAGTCTGTAATTATTTGTATTGGCTGCTCTCAAAATTTTTGTCCTATCGCGCTCCTCTTTCTCATTTTGCAGTGTAAATCCAGAACACGCAGTCAATCAAGATGTCTAAGAAAGCTCGAAAGCCAAAGGCTCCCCTTACAGTGGAAGAAGGACATGGAAAATTGGTGTTAGTCTTAGATACTACCTGTCAAGGATTTGGTAAGATCTTGTGGGAAGGCATATATGCTTTGCTTGAAAATGAAAATCTAAAGGAGATAGAAGAAGAACCAACAGCTGATGGAACTGATCAATCAAAAAACACGCTCAATGATTTTTCCAGCTCTTTCCTCCATCAAATAGCGACCCATGCAACGGTTTTACCATATAATGATGTGGTAAGATTGGTAATTGAGAGCATTAACATAACAGGTAGAGATTTCTTCACAGCTGATGGAAGGATGTTTGGATCCTTCAAACCTGAAGACGTCAAGAGAATGTATCCCTTGCTAAATCCCCAGTAACACTACAACAAATCATTCCTGGAAGCTTTCGCCAAGGAGAATCAGATTGAACCAGACCCTATCAAGCAATGGAAACACTTTCCTAACAAGCACAAACATGAATCATCCAGTATGTATTCTTTGGACTCCTTAGCATCTCCATATTGTTATGTTGCTGCTATGATGTGTAGACTCTTTGGAAGCCCCGATTTTGCTAGATTTTCTATTGAAATGGTTCCATTGATAGAAGCAGCGATAAACTCCTTTGTGATGAATTGGGTAACTATCCTATCAGATAAAATGGCTAGTCAAATACTGGATTATAGAAAGAATAGATTTGTCACTACCCGAGTTATGCCCCCATTCTATATGAGTGCTTACATAGTTGACACAATTTGTTTTAATTCTGACCTTCCCATCTTAGGTTGGAAATGGATTGTTCAGGATCCAACCCCCATTCATATTTACCATAAATACTTATGGAATTCTGAATACAAGAATAATTTATACAATATTTTCCATGGTTTCATTCTACCCGTCCATCAAGCTATCTTTAATAAACCTACTCCTCTGTTGTCTAAGGAGGCTAGCATTGATTTAACCTCAATTGTTAGTTGGTTCGAGGAAGAGAGGTTCACCTATGTTAGGGTTTTTGGCAGCATTACAGATCCTCATGTCCTTCTACTTTACATTCCAGATAAGCTATTAGCTAGGGAAGTAGCCTACCAGATAGTGGAAAAAGGGATGTCTAGAAATCTTAAAGACTCCAAGAAATAGTTGTGGCCTCCCTTTCCTCTTCGCTGCGGCACCTACTCATTGCATGATTTTAAACATGCTGAGAAATAAGAAAACAAGACAAAGGATCTGAGTCTATATGTTATCCCTAAAAGACAATATGACCCAAATAAGGTTGCTTTCAATTTCACCACTCAGATGAAAGTTAATAAATTCCTGCATGAGGAAGATGAGTTTGATGACTTATTTGCTTCAGCAAAGTTATTCTCAACAGTAAGTCATGTGAGAAAATTCAAATTGGGTGCTAAGAAAATGGACAAATTCATTGAATATAGGACACAGAGGTTACTAACAGTACCTTTGGATTTATTAAATACTACACCAATCATTCAGCGAGCAGAGCAGAGCGGAGAGCAGGTTATAGTAAAGATTTATGGAGAAGTTGAAACAAGTGATAAGGCCAGTGAACAACTAAACACTGATGTTCACATTGATCCCATATTGATTAAAGAATGGGAGCAATTTGATCAACAGATCAAAAGTTAGAATGATCCTCAAAACATTATCACATCAGCGCCTGTCGGAACACAACAGCCCATTATTCCTGATATTGTGATTGAAGAGACACCCAGCAAAGACACAGCTCAAAAAGAGATAGAAATAATCCTTGAAAATCCTTTAGGAGAGATTACATTAGACATTGAGGAAATTACACCCTTGGATGTGTTTTATAGCCCAAACCACAGGGTTGTAGTCAAAAGGTAGAGGAAAAAGAGGAAAATAGACCAAATATCATCCACGGCTCCTCAAATTGAATTTATGAATGTCATATGGAAAGATTCAGAGGTCAATCCTTCTGAGGATTTGACCAAGTTATCTCAACTTGCAAGGGCATACATAGCTGCTACAATTGATAAAGCAACTGAAGTTAATCAATTGATCAAAGAAAAAGATCAAAAGATTAATCAGCTTGAGGAACAGTTAACAGTAGAGAAACAGAAGAGTGAGCAGCTTGAAGAAAAATTAAACCTAGAAAAATAGAAAATTGACCAGCAGGCCATTCAAAGACAACAACAGCTGTCTCAAGAGCTCGAGCAGCTTAAATTGACACATTAGCAAGAGATCAAATCTAAAGAAGAGAAAATCACACAGTTACAACTCTCTATAGAACAATTCAAAGATTATCCCAAGATTGAAGGGTTTAAGAAGAAAGCCTAAGAGGCAAATAAGGCTTTATCTCAACAGTTGAATCTACTCTGCTAGAAAATATCACTTATTGATCCATTATGCATCACAACGACATCACTGATTAACCAAGTAGTCAATACCAGGTTAGAATTTGAAGATGCAGATGATAAAGTCACAGATTATCTCTCCTAGCAAAGCACAAAAGATGGAAGAGTTGCTAAATTACCTAAAATTGAAGAGTCTCATAAAGAGATATTGTTTTTAGAATGGGAAATGCAGTTGATAAAAGCTTAAAGAGCTACCTCCAAGGCCAGGGCTATAATGAATAACTTTATTGAGCTAGAGAATGATAACTTATATGGTGCTAATTTAATTTCTAATTGTTCCCTAGGAAATCTTCCAAAGGTGAAAGTTTTAGAGAAGCAATGGAAGCAAGATTTGGACACCAAGGAGGAGCAGCTCAACAAATTACAGGGTCTTAACTGGGATGCACATTGGTCCTTTGTGGTAAAGTCACACAGCCAACGGATGACTATCAAGTGCCTTGTTGATGTCATTGATCGCATGATGCCTGCCCTCTTAGAAGCCACATACACAGGACAGTTACACTCAAGGATGAGTCATCCTCCAAAAATCCAAACCATGCTCTCAATTTGTCGGTTGAAGATACAAGAGAAAACATAGATGCGATGAATCTCTTCAAAGGTTATTGCGATTCTATTTTTGAAATTCAAATCCCATATTTTGATGAAGGCAATTCCAACAACTCTCAACATTTTTATGGACAGTTTGTTTTTAATTTTACTATAAAGACCCTTTCGTGTGATTTTAGAAAGGGTCCTCAATTTGTATAAAACTAGAGTTGAGAAGTTTTCACTTCTGCACTTCTTAATTTATTTTTTATGAGCCGTGGATCGAGGTTCAGACTTGTTGTGAAAGAGCTTCATAAAGACTTGCAATTTTGTATCTTCTTAGATTTTTCAGAATAAGAAGATTGAACCAGATTGTTACTTGCATAATGAGACTCAAATGCATATCATACTTCTATCGTTGTTCTTTTCGTCTTGTTTTATGTAATTAGCATTCCATTGATTTGTTATTGTTGATATATTATCATGTTTCAAACAACTCTGTATTATTTCAATTTTGAATGATCTAGAATTGTTATATTGTATACATATGTCGACGATAAATATTAGTATGTTATGCGATATGTTTTCACATTACTTTGTTTAATTTCTTATTCAAAGTAATCATCGTTTAAATGCATCTTTTGTAGATAAGTGAATAATCTATATTATCATTTGTCTGCTAGGAATCATCAAGAATCGCATTATTATGAGATCAACCAGGTTATATAGATATATCTGTATATTTTAGAGCTTATAGATTAAGCCACCTATCATACTTGTATACATTTAAAACACCCATTCATCAAATCATACTTTATTGGGAAACTAGTCCAATAATATCCAATCGGATCCACCATACCAAACGAAAAAGGAGCTGCACTAGGGTCCGGACCAAGTGGTTATCCCCCAATGTTGGTGCTATGATTTTAGAGGCATCAACAGGAAGGTGGAATTCTTGGATGACACGGAGATCTTTCCCTTGGTAAAGCCACCCAGTGGTGTATGGTTGCAGGTGTGGTGTGTTCAGTAAGCCAAACCACTTCATGACCTCTACTTAAATGGGATTCTTTTAGCTCATAATATCAAAAATGAATTGTAGCGGAGAACCCTTCACCCACATTTATGAGTGGAAGATCCCTGCCCCTCCTTTGGATCTTCAAGCTCAACCTTCTGGATCTTGTTGTAGGCAATGGTGGAACTAGGCTCTGCATCAATAATCTACTTCCCTTTTTCATTCCCCTTGTCAGTTTCTGAATCAGAGTTGGAACATGCATCTGATTTGGAAGCCTTCAACTTGGCCACCAGTGACTGCTTGGCTCAACGCTCACTTGAGTTGTGAGTGGGTCTCTTATGGAACTCACACCATTTCCCTATGTCCTTCTTTGTTTTCGTGGTGTTGTTCTTTGCTTGTGGCTTTGGTGGGTTATCCTAGGTCACCCCGCCTTGGCTTTTTCCTTTGTTTTATGGTTTGGGGGTGCCTTTCCCTTGCTTCGGATTTGCAGATCCAAAGTCCCACTTCTTCTGTTTAAATTTATGCTCGATCTTGACAGTGTATCAATAGGAGGTGCTAAATGAGGAGATGTCTAGGAAATCCATATCATCCTAGATGTAACTCTGTAGACAGATGCGGTACTTGAGTACCAAATGATGCTTAGAATCCTTGATACCCAGCTTTGTGTAGATGGTATGAAAAATATTTTTGAACTTCGGCACATCTTGGTCCCTTCCCTGTCACATCATGGTCCACTTTATGTATTTATCTTCATAGCTCTCAACAAGGTAATATTTTTCCTTTACGGCATCTCAGAAAGAATTCCAACTGGATGCAGTTGAAAATAGTGAGGATTCCCTCTCATCCTTTTGTTCAAAGTATGTTTCCCACCAGTCCTTGACATGTGGGGTGGATTTGAGGACTGCAAAAGTAATCTTTTCCCAATTGGAAAAGTCATGAACCAAAAAATATCCTTGTAGCAGATTTAACCATCTATCTACTGTGTTTGCATATATTTGGCCTTCAAATATGGGAATTCCAGAGTTAGCTTGTACCTTAAAAGGAGTGACACCTCCAGAGTGGTTATTGGATGAAGATGTGTCGCCGTGGGTAGTCGTCGAAGGATCTGGGAAAAGTCATCCATAATCACGTTCCCCTGTCACTTGATGGCTTCCTCGAGCAATACTTTGAAATGATATCCTACCCCCTTGTCTTTCTTTTCTTCTGCCATGGGAGGTCATCAAGGTTTGTGAGGTTGGTCTTGTAAAGGTTCAACTAGTTCGAGCACTAACTCCTTATACCTTGACCTCATTGGGGACATGCAAATAAAAACAGAGAAAGAGAACATTGCTCTGATATCACTGACCTAGATTTATGTAGGAACACAAAAAAATACAAATATACACATAAACACAAAGATGAAGCAAAAATAAAAATTCATTTCATTAATATCAAAGAACTGAAATATGCTTACATACATAATGGAAATAAACTAGCTCAAGTGATGGTAGCTTATCTATGAGAAGAGATGTGGTGGCTACATGATTTCGAGCTATGTTAAAATGAGGCTCAAGGGCCTTTTTATTATTGAACAACAAAGGAAAGCCATAAACAACCAAAACCATAACCCCAAGAGATGAAATGCCAAGATTTTTTGGGCCCTCTTAGGGTTAGTTGGGCAACAAACTTCACGGGGTTGTAACTTGGTCATATGATCTTCGTTTGGCACGTACAATACCTCATTGGAAATATCTCTCTGATTACTACATGATTTTCCATTGATCCCTGCCTATGGCTATAGGATTGTTGTGGAACTCAAAAAATATCATTTAGGGGGTCAAAACTACTTTGAAAGTTAAGGACCTGAAAAAAACTACTAAAAATAGTAAATGTTGCTATAATCAAGGAAACATACGACACTAATTGGAGGTCTACGTGGAATAGGTGAGTGGCCACCAACATCCACCTGGATCAGGAGGAGAAGGATACTATGCTAAAGGACACCTTTGAAGATGAAACCTTGAAATAGGTCATCAAGTGGGAAGGCGAAGGGACACCAATTTACAACAGAAAATCAAAGATTAAGACCGCATGAAGACTCCATATCATTCAGCCCCTTGGAGGGTGAATATGAGAAACAAATTAGATCTTTCATGAATATTAAGTATTGAACAGACCTCTCATGAATATTGAAGACAAATAAGTAAGAGAAACAACTTGGCATTTCCACTTCATCAAGGAGTCTGTGTCATCATTATCCATGTTGGCATTGCCACTTCATCAAGGAATCCATGTTGATCATGTCATTGCATGTACTTGGCATTGGACTTCTCCAAGATGTTGTGAACTTGTTGGCGAATGTGCCGGATGCATTCAATAAATCTGGTTTCTTTATCAGCCTCAGACATTACATGTGTGGATTATGTTTGTGTAGTCACATGAGGCATGGCAACATCAATCAGACACAATGGTTGAAATCCTAGACCCACTTGAAAGGGATTGAGACCCATGGAGCTATGGAGAGCTATGTTATAATTGTGTTGCACATAGGTAAGGCTCTCATCCCAAGTATGTGGATGCTTGGAATTGTACATGCGGAGTATGTGCATTATCACCCTATTGAGGACCTCATCTAGACATCAGTCTGGGGATGGAATGCAATCGACTTGGTGAGCTTGGTGTTTAATAACGTCTATAGGCTTGACCATAAATTGCTCAGGAACCTACTATCCTGATCCGATATAATGGTCTACGGGATCCCAAAATGTACCCACACTCGTTCAAAGAAGAGTTTGTCAATGTCCTTTGTTGTAATACTCTTCTTGAAGGTTGCCAATATAGCCATCTTAAAAAATTTGTCCACGGCCATAAATACACAATCATTACCATGCTTGGTAGAAGGGAGGCTAAACAGATAATCTATGGAGATGGATTCCCAAGGCTGGCTGGGAGTAGGCAGAGGACTGTACATGCCTTGCTTCTTGATGATTGGCTTGGTGGTGGCACAGGCAGTGAATGATCTCATATATTTCCCAACATCTTGTCAGAGCTTTTGCCAATAAAAGTACTTTTGTAGTATGACAATAGTTTTCTCCACACAAAAATGTCCTATGACCCGACTGTAGTGTGCCTCCCAAATCAACTTGGAACGCTCGATTGAAGGAACAAAAAGGTGGTCCGAGTAGTATAATAATGTGCCTTGTGTTGGCATTATGATGTATGAGTTGTACTTGATGGCAACCCACTTGAAGCAAAACAACTCTCTTGTAGATGGTATCTAGATGAATCTACAGAAGAAATATCAGATGTGACAGAATACATGGTAGTTGTGTTAACAAATGTGATGCAGGGCAGTTCAAAGGAATAAGATGACAATTCACAGTGCAACAAGTTAACATTTCCATCAAGTCCAAAGGGGGAGGTTGTTGGCATTATGATACAGGTGTTGTCCTTGATGGCAACTCTCTTAGATGAAAGATCAATATTCTGTAGGTTAACAACAAAGAATTAAAGAAAAGAGGTATACGCAGGTTCACCATAGACCAAGTCGCGTATACACACGGGTTCACTATATACGAAGTAGCGTATACATACACACTCTCTTTCACAAAAGTAAAAGCGTGTATACCTTGGAAAACTAAGTTTTGTCCGAAGTATTTGGTCCATGGTATTGGTCCATGGTATCGGTTCCGAGGTATTGACCCCGGGTATTGATCCAAGGTATTTATCCTAAGTGGTTTTGGTCCATGATATTGGGCAAGGCCTAAGACTATAAAAGGAGGAGAAGATCACTAGGCCATGACACTCAAGTATAAGATATCTAATAAAGTGTTAGATCAATTATGTAAGTTATGGGTTTATGATGCTCTGCTTGATTTGAACCAAGGAGGAGACTTAGCGAATGACAGTGAAAAAGATCTAATGATGGATCAGGATCTTAAGACTTGGAATGAATAATTTTTATCTGGTTTTTTCATGTTTATTCTAGATCTGTATACTAAGGCATGTGTTGATCCGTAAATATTATGATTTGGTTACAACTAAATTCTGGAATAGCTGCAAATTTATGAATGAATATTTACAGATGTATATGCGGGTTGACCTTGGTAAAAGCGCGTATACCCACAGGTTTGACACATTGAAGTAGCATATATCTCATGATCTATGATTTTTGAAGTTGCATTTTGTATTGGGTATTGATGCAGAGTTCTGGGTTTTACATTGTGTTCTGGTGACTGGTTTCTGGTAACAATATTCTGCATATTCAGATTGGTTGATTGTGATTAGCTTCAGTGTTTATGGATAAAATCTAATGATTGATAGGGATCATAATGAATTATTATCATGTGATCTAATAATGGATGAGCTATATCTAATCACTAACACATGTTTTATCCTCTATGTATGATTATGTCTGAATTCTGGAAGTGTAGCAAAGTGTTTGCAAAGCTACATGTGAGTTTGCTTCAGGGAAGCTACGTATATACACAGGTTGGCTTTTGCCAAATAGCGTATACCCTCTAAAGAATGGTTTTTAAGATTACAACTAATTTTGAATGATAGTGTAACTCAGATCTGTGTACTAGTTACAGTGATCTATCTGTTGAAGTTGATTGGTTAAAGTATGAATGATTGATTCAGTTGTGTCAGAGGTTCAGAAGTAGTCAGTGATTGATTGAGTTTGATTGATTCAGATTGAGTTTCAGTGATTGGATAATATAGATGTATTGCAGTGGTGATTTATTTGAGCTTCAATGTTATTGATGGGTCCAATATGAAAATCGGATGAAATGTGGCCTTCAGATTTTGATGTTGTGTTCCAGGAGTTTCCAGTATGAAAATTTATGAAACGCGGTCCCTGGAGGAAGAAAGGAGTTTGTAGCCTTCAGTAGGTCGAAACCTACGTACTGGTAAACATATCGACCAGTACAACAGCCAGGGGGTTGTAGCTCCCTTCCAGTAGAAGTTGGAGAACGAGAGAAGGTGGTAGCCTTCTACAAGTAGAAGCCTGCATACTGGTATGAGTCTGCGCCAGTACAATGTTGTAAATAGTTTTTCTTATTATTAAAAGAAGACAAAGATGACAGCAACAGGTGGTTTTCACCCACATTGGGTTTCCACCTTAAATCATAGTGTTCATGTGTGTTTCTTATGTGTGATGATCTGTTCTATTTTTACTGCACGTGGTTACTGTTTGTATGGTTAATGAAGTTATGATGCACTAATTAAAGATAAACATATGATGAATTAACTGAATAATAAGTTTGTTGGATATACTCTAGTTGCATTAAACACAATTGCGTGTACATGTGAGTTCCCTTAACTTAAGTAGCGTATATGAATCTGATTATGGAAATGAAAAAGTTATTGATTTGCTAATATTGATTCACCACCCCCCTCTCAGTATTATTTCCAACAATTGGTATCAGAGCAAGTCCTTTGGTAGAAGCTTGATCGCTTGAAGGAGATCCGTAAAACAATGGGAAAGAAGCTAAAGAAGAAAGTGCCTCAAAAGAAGAAGACATCTCAAAGGAACTATGACAGTGGGAGAATCAATTGGGGAATATGTGGAAGCAACTCTTCAGATTCAGAATCACCTCAGAATGAAGATGAACAAGCAAAAGAACTATCAGGTATGAATTTGTTATCCTCTGGTGATACATTTCTCCATCCATTGTTGGAGACACGATTTCCGTTACACCAAAACCCACAGGTGTTAGTAAACAGACACATCGCTAGACTTAAGCACATGCCACGAAACACACGGGAGCGTTGGATCAACACCGCCATTAATGGGGAGCGCAACAATCTCCCCCCTCAACGTGAGCCAGGTGTGTTTCGAACTCGAAACCTTTGGCTCTGATACCACTTGTTGGAGACATGATTGTCGTTACACCAAAACCCACAGGTGCTACCAAAATAAAAGATCAACTAGAGGAAGGAAACAAAGTAAGGAAGCAATTCAAGGAAAAAGAAGATCAATGTCAAAAGCTACAGGATGAAGTGACACCATTAAGAAATGAAGTAAATGAAAGGAGCACAACAATCAAGAAACTGAGAGATAGATCCAGTTACTATGAAAGTCTTGAATCTAAAATCCTCTCACTAAAAGAAGATCTTGAAGAATCAAATAAGAAAAATAAAGAACTACTCCAAGCTCTTGAAAAAAAAGAAAACGAAGTTCTTGAATTAAGGCATCAAATGGAAGAAGGAAGAAAAGCTGAAGGAATCATGAAGAAGTTGTATCTTGAAAGGGAAGAGAAACATCATGTTGAGGTAAATATTCTAAAAGGTAAACTAGAAGAAAAGGATAAGCTCTTACGATTTCAAGATAGTACTAAAATCTTGGATGATATTCTTAGTAGTCAAAGGTCTCCTTCCATCAAAACCGGTCTTGGTTTTCATGAATCTATTGAAGGTGAATCTAGTTCACAAAGTAAGACAAGGAAATATAATGCAAAATATAAAATGCTCAACAAGGAGATGAGAGGTCAATTCCATCAACAACCAACGAAAGAAATTCTTCAAAGAAAATCATTCACTCCTAACTATGCAAGTGATAGTCGGTCATTTCCCTAGATGAATAATACTGAATGTATTATATGTCATAATCTTGGACATGTTGCAACGAGATGCGGAAGGAGAATGGTTCAAGACCATCACACAGAAACATCATCAGCTTCCAGATACTTTAAGGGATATTGTTTTTCTTGCAATATGTTTGGTCACAAAGTCATTGACTGCTATAGAAGAAATATGAAACATGCAAGATGTTACGCATGTAACAAGCTTGGACATATAGCAAAGGAATGCAGAAGAAAATATCAGACACCATACCAAAAAGAGAAAACATCATCACACTCGAAGATATGGAAGAAGAAGGAAGTACAGTCATAAAAATGTGGCATGGCATAGGGTACAGACATGACAGACTCAAAAGAAGCCGAAAGTATGAAATTTCAATGTTCTATATCTCATATGCAAGTTTCATGAAGACAAGTCGCATATATACGTGAAGTTCAAAGTTGCATAGTCGTGTATATGTAGTTTGAGAAAAATGTTGTGGGACAATCTTGGAAAACAGATGTTATATGATTCAAACAATTATCAGTTATCTTTTCTGTCATAGATGACTACAATCTGGGGATATTATTTAGAAGTGTTTTGATCCTAACAAGTTGTTTATAACTTGATGCATATCTGATTGATGATGATTTTTTATACTTCTTATTGATATATGCAATGATCAGATCTGATAGTGAACAGGTGGAACAGGTTCAGGGGGAGAACATGCTATGCTTCTAACAAAGCATTGTTGGCATTATGTTTATAAGTCTTTTCAATGATGATGATGCTTATGTGACTATAGTGTTTTGCTATGTGACGGTTATAAGTTTCACATGATGAAATCTCAAATGATACTTATATTGATTGGGGTTACGTGGTTCAGATCAGATTTATGGATGATTGTGGATGACTTTTTGATAATGAATACAGTACACATATGTTGCTTACATAGTGATATTCATAAGGACAAGGAGAAGTACAAAGCTTGAGTACACAACTTCATTATTTGATGATGAGCCACTCATTTCTTTTATGTTGTTGTCATCATGCCTTCAAAGATACATAAAGTTCATATGGTGCAGTTATGATACAGGATTTCTATAGACCTTAGCTCTCACACGGTTGAAGAGTGTTGTTGTTGATGATATTAAGAAATCTTGACAAAATGACCATGAGCTCATAGTTTTCTAGATACATATTGATTACTCAAGTTGCATATTGTTGGTTGGCCAAGAGAATGGTGTTATTGCAGGTCACATGAAGACATAGCTATTTGAAGACATGGATATTCGAAGACATGGCTTACTTAGTCACATAATGATGATGAGTTATTACCTTATGATGATCATTAATACTCATATATGTTGATTATCATGGTTGATGATTTGAAGGTCCTTGTGGAAAGATCATGCAGTTCTTGATGATGATGCGAAAGATCATGTGATGACTATAGTGTTTTCACATATGATATGGTGTGAATGATTTTGTTACTGCTTGGAGATATGAAATATGTTGAGGTGATTCATGGAAGGAAACGAAGCAAGTCGATATTGATGATATCAAGAGAATGAGTTATATGAAGACATACTTTGTCACAGGTTTATGATATTTACACTGGCATGGACATATACAGGTTGCTGGTCTGGATGCTATTGACGGATGCTTATGGAGCAAAGAATACATGGTGTATGATAGTCGTTGATGACTATCATGGTCATGTTTAGATATTTGATCTCTATTATAAATATCATTCAATATAAAGGACATATCAAGACACATGATTTGTCTTTGTCTGTTGTATTTCTTTAATGAGTCCCTTTTGGTCATATGATGTGAATTGTACACCCACTAGGCATGGTATGAATGATGTAATGTTTCTTGTTTTTGACATGTATAAATAATTGATATATCCCCACTTGGTTGGGTGGATGAGTCAAATTAGGTATATCCCCACTTGGTTGGGAGATGGATGTATGTATGAGTCATTGGTGATAGGAAGGTCATTTATGATGTACAAAGTGGGAGCTCAATCAGCACACTTCAACATATCAGAGAATTCAGCATGTACTTAGGGGGAGCATGACCCTTTGCCCTTGATTTCAAAGGGGGAGAGTGACTTGGTGTGGTTGTTGCCATCAAGTCCAAAGGGGGAGATTGTTGACATTATGATGTATGTGTTGTACTTGATGGAAACCCACTTGAAGCAAAACAACTCTCTTGTAGATGGTATCTAGATGAATCTACAGAAGAAATATCAGATGTGACAAAATACATGGTAGTTGTGTTAACAAATGTGATGCAGGGCAGTTCAAAGGAATATGATGACAGTTCACAGTGCAACAAGTTAACATTGCCATCAAGTCCAAAGGGGGAGATTGTTGGTATTATGATACAGGTGTTGTCCTTGATGGCAACTCTCTCAGATGAAAGATCAATATTCTGCAGGTTAACAGCAAAGAATTAAAGAAAAGAGGTATACGCAAGTTCACCATAGACCAAGTCGCGTATACATGCAGGTTCATTATATATGAAGTCGCATATACATACACACACTCTTTCACAAAAGGAAGCGTATACCTTGGAAAACTAAGTTTGGTTCGAAGTATTTGGTCCATGGTATCGAGTCTGAGGTATTGACCCCAGGTATTAATCCAAGGTATTGATCCTAAGTGGTTTTGGTCCATGGTATTGAGCAAGGCCTAAGGCTATTAAAGGAGGAGAAGATCATTAGGCCAAGACACTCAAGTATAAGATATATGATAAAGTGAGAGATCAAGTATGCAGGTTATGGGTTTATGATGCTCTGCTTGATCTGAACCAAGGAGGAGACTTAGCGGTTGACAGTGAACAAGATCTAATGATGGATCGGGATCTTAAGACTTGGAACGAATAATCTTTATATGGTTTGTTCATATTTATTCTAGATATGTATACTGAGGCATGTGTTGATCTGTAAATATTATGATCTGGTTACAACTAAAGTCTGGAATAGATGAAAATTTATCAATGAATATTTACAGATGTATACGCGGGTTGACCTTGGAAAAAGTATGTATACCCGCAGGTTTGACACATTGAAGTAGCATATATCTTGTGATCTATGATTTTTGAAGTTGCATTTGGTATTGGGTATTGATGCAGAGTTCTGGGTTTTACATTGTGTTCCGGTGACTGGTTTCTGGTAGCAGTATTCTACATATTCAAATTGTTTGATTGTGATTAGCTTCAGTGTTGATGGATAAAATCTAATGATGGATCAGGATCATAATGACTTATTATCACATGATCTGATAATGGATGGGCTAGATCTAATCACTAACACATGTTTTATCCTCTATGTATGATTATGTCTGAAGTTTTGAAGTGTAGCAAAGTGTTTGCAGAGCTACACGCGAGTTTGCTTTGGGGAAGTTGTGTATATACGCAGGTTGGCTTCTGCCAAATAGCATATACCCTCTAAAGCATGGTTTTTAAGATTGCAACTGATTCTGAAAGATAATGTAACTTAGATCTGTGTACTGGTTACAGTGACCTATCTGTTGAGGTTGATTGGTTAAAGTATGAATGGTTGATTCAGTTGTATCATAGGTTCAGAAGTGGTCAGTGATTGATTGAGTTTGATTGATTCAGATTAAGTTCAGTGATTGGATAATATAGATGTATTGCAGTGGTGATTTATTTGAGATTCAATTTTATTGATGGGTCCATTATGAAAATTGGATGAAACGTGGCCTTCAGATTTTGATGTTGTGTTCCAGGAGTATCGAGTATGAAAATTTATGAAACATGGTCCCTGGAGGAAGAAAGGAGGTTGTAGCCTTCAGTAGGCCGGCACCTATGTACTAGTAAACATATCAGGCAGTAAAAGAGCCAAGGGGATGTAGATCCCTTCTAGTAGAAGCTGGAGAACGAGAGAAGGTGGTAGCCTTCTGCAGATAGAAGCCTGCATACTGGTATGAGTCTGCACCTATTGTAAACAGTTTTTCTTATTATTAAAAGAAGACAGAGATGACAGCAGTAGGTGGTTTTCACCCACATTTGGTTTCCACCGTAAATCATGGTTTTCATGTGTGTTTCTTATGTGTGATTATCTGTTCTATTTTTACTGCACCTGGTTACTGTTTGTATGGTTAATGAAGTTCTGATGCACTGATTAAAGATCAACATGTGATGAATTAACTGAATAATAAGTTTGATGGATATACGCTAGTTGCACTAAACACAGTTGTGTGTACACCCGAGTTCCCTTAACTTAAGTAGCGTATATGAATCTGATTACGAAAATGAAAAAGTTATTGTTTTGCTAATACTGATTCACCCCCCCCTCTCAGTATTATTTCCAACACCCTGAAGGTGGAAATCAGGAACTTGCTTGACATCTACTAGCATATAGTATGTGTAGGTGAAATCTAGAAAAAAATTGTATAGTTATGACCATGCAGAGGTCTTGTGGCCACAAGAGTTGAGAATAGTAGTCAATGTTGCAACTAGGGGTCGGCTAAGGCAGCCTGCAACATGATTGGTGTTGAAGAGAGATTCCATACAGGCTGGTAGAGTATTTAATTAATGGAAAGACCTGTGAGCGATTTTGAAACCGATGTTTCGGACTAGCTAGGTGAGTCCATCATCAGGGTAATGAGATCTGCATTTTGAGAAGAGAGAGTCAAGAAAATGAGAACCTATTAATAGAAGGATGGATAGATAACCTTGGTTTAGAGAGGTCGGCTTGATTTTTATCAATTTATTAATACATGGATTAAATAAATTTTAATTTTGTTTTAAATTTTAATTTAATTAATAAATTTGAAACTAATTAAAAAAAAAAAACCATTATTTAACAGATTAATTTGACCTAAATTAAAATTAAATTAATTTACTAAATTTAAAATAAACAATTTAATTAATTAAATTAATTTAAATTAGTTTATTTAATAATTTAACTAATTAATTATTAATTAATTTTTTAATTTAGTTTATTAATAATTTTAAAACATTTTTTTTTTTTAAATAATTCACTTAAATTAATTTGGCCTAAATTGAAAATAAAATTAGTTTAAACTAAATTTAAAATAAAATCAATTTAATTAATTAATCAATAGAATTTAGTTATTAATTTACGCAATTATATATATATATATATGTGTGTGTGTGTGTGTGTATGTTAATTTTAATTTATTTAATTTTTGAGCTGTAAATGTTGACTTAAGGGAGAATTTGAATAAATTAAAGTTACTTTATTTTGTTTAACAAGGGTTTCCAGGTATTACTTAGTTTAAGACCATCATCCCTATTCATATTATTAGAAGATTTTTCAATTTCTATTGCCTCTTTAATTCTTCTTTTTAAATAGTGGTCTTCCTTGTGGATTAATTTAGCTTGTTCCATGCATATATAGTGAGAGGAGGAACAAGCATGCTCTGCAAGACCTGATTTATCAGACCTATTTCTAGTAATATCACTAATGTGCTCTTTTAATCTTACTCCAAAGGATCTCCCTGTTTCCCCTATATAAACTTTACCGCACGAACAGGGAATCGAATAAACACCTTTGTGACTTTTTGGGTCAATTGCATCTTTTGCAGATTCAAGCATGTTTTTTATGGTGTTAGGGGGGTGAAAGCTACCATAATTTTATGCTTAGCGAGAACTTTGGCAATTTTATCAGTGATTCCTTTGATATAGGGAAGGGATATTCTAGGGTTATCAAATGATTTCTTTTTGTTTTGTTTATTGGTTAAGGAATTTTTAATAATTTTGTTGATGGTGTGATGTTGATAGCCATTGTTTACAAAAACTTCATGGAGATGGATAAGTTCTTCCTCTAGATGTTCTGGGTCGGAGATTCTAGAGGCTCTGGTGGTTAGGGTTTTGATGACACCCATTTTTTGCTTAGGATGGTGGTGGGAGTTTGCATGAAGATACTTGTCAGTGTGTGTTTGCTTCCTGAAGACCTGGTGGCTTAGCTTGCCATCTTTCTTGGTGAGGAGGACATCTAAGAAGGGGAGCTGGTTGTCTTGCTCAATTTCAATGGTGAATTTTATGTATTGGGAGAGGCTATTTATATGGGATAAGAATTCCTTGAGCCTATCCAAGCCATGGCTCCATTTAGCAAAGATATCATCTACAAAATGCTTCCACTCTTCAGGTGTAAAGGGGAAACACCTAAGGGCCTTTTGCTCAAAGTGTTCCATGTAAAGATTGGCAATCAATGGGGATAATGGGGAACCCATTGCAACACCATGGGTTTGCTCATAAATTTTACCTTTAAAACTGAAGTATGAATATTTAAGGCAAATGCTTATAAGTTCCACTGTTTCTAAGTCTGTAATGTTCTTTAATACTTCTAAGGCTTCATCTACAGGAATCATGGTGTAGAGAGACACTACGTCAAAGCTAACCATTAGGTCATTGTCATTAAATTCTAGGTTTTTGATCCATTCTATGAAGGAAGAGGAATCTTTGATGTACGAGGGAGTGTTCCTAGCTAAAGGTCTAAGTTTGCTTGCTAGATATTTAGCTAACCAATAACTGGGGGATCCTATAGTGTTCACTATAGGTCTTAATGGAACGCCAGATTTATGGATTTTTGGCACTTCATAAATTCTAGGGATGATGGCATTATTAGGAATTAAATTTTTCTTAATTGGTGCTTCCCTTTTTGTATTTAATGTTCAAGTGGAATTGTTGCAGATATGTAGACCACTTCTAATGTCGATCATTTTGCAACTTCCCTTGTGTCTGTATAAACTAAAGAGGTTGGTGATCGGTGTGGATGATCATCTCCTTCCCCAAAATGTAATGATTCCATTTTCGACAAGCCTGCATGATGGAATACATCTCTTTATTTTCCATAAGGGAGTGGTGATATATCGGCCCATTGAGTAGAGGTGCTCCAGGAGTCAGATCAATTGAATTATTGACCTGGCAATACAAGGGTACCCCTATGGATGAGGAGAATATGTCCCTGTATTATTCCATGACCTTATCCACCTACTTTTGTTGCATGGAGGAACGCTTCCCGAGGGCCATGGATGTGGCCACGATCTTCCCCTTACTTTGAGAATGGATCAAAAATAAAAGAAATTTCCCAGTCTGGGAGATGATCTTACTGCATTGCTTAGTAGATATCAAAGAGATAGTGGTAGGCAGGGCTAACTCTCGTATCCTGTATAACTTATTACCCAAAGAAATAACAACAGTGTGAGGCCTCAACGCATATACAGCATGACACTTCCACGAGTATTGTTGGCCTAATAATACATCACAAACTTCAAGAGGAGAAACATCACACAATTCCTCATTCGTGAAGGGCTTGATGCTGTAGGGAAGGTGGTATTGCTAGCTAACGCAGAGATCTCGTCCTTGTTGAAGCCACCCAATGGTGTATGGTTGTGGGTATAGTGTGGTTGGTAGGCACAACCGCTTCATGACCTCTACTAAAATGAGGTTCTTTTGGCTCTCGTTTTCAACAATGAATTGCAGCAGAAAACCCTTCAGCCAGATCTGTGAGTGGAATATATGCTCCCCCTCCTATGGATCTTCAGGATAAATCTTCTAGATCTCGGTGGTGGAAACATTGGTACTAGGCTCCACATCAATAATATGGTTCCCTTTATCATTCCCCTTGTCGAGTTCTGACTCAGAGTCAGAACATGCATCCAATTATGTAGCCTTCATCTCAGCCACCAGTGACGGTTGGCTCAACACTCACTTGTGTTGTGAGTGGGGATCTTATGGAACTCACGCCACTTTCCTATGTCATTATTTGTCTTCATTATGTTGTTCATTGCTTTTGGCTTTGACAGGTTGTCCTGGGTCACCCCACATTGGCTTTGTCCTTTATTTTACAGTTTGGAGACACCTTTCCCTTGCTTCAGATTTGTAGATCCAAAGTCTCGCTTCTTCTATTTAAACTTATGCTTGATCTTGAAAGTGTATCGATAGGTGGCGCCAAGCAATGAGATGCCTAGGAACTCCATCTTATCCTGGATGTATTTGTGCAGAAAACCACGGTACTTGAGTACCAAATTCCACTCAGAATCCTTGATACCCAACTTCATACGAAGGGTATGAAAAATATTTGTGAAATATAGCACATCTTGGTCCCTTACCTACCATAGTGTGGTCCACTTTATTTACTTGTCTTCATATCTCCCAATAGGGTAATACTTCTCCTTGATGGCAACTCAAAAAGGGTTCCAAGTGGTTGTGGCTAAAAATAGTGAGCGTTCCCTCTCGTCCTTCTACTCATTGTAGGTTTCCCACCAGTTCTTGACGTGGGGGGCGGTTTTGAGGAGTCTAAAAGTAATATTTTTCCCTATTGGAAAAATTCAAAAAACATGAACCAAACAATACCCTTCCAACATATTTAACCATCTATCTATGGCATATGCATCTATCTGGCCTTCAAATATGGGAATATCAAAGTTGACTTGTAGCTTGAATGGAGTAGTGCCTCTAGAGTGGTTGTCGGATGAAGATGTGTCATCTGTGGGAATCCACCGAAGGATCTAGGCAAAGGTGTCCATCATCGCATTCCTCTGTCACTCGAGGGCTTCTTCGAGCAATATTTTGAAGGGATCTCTTGCTCCCTCATATTTCTTTTCTTCCGCCATGGAAGGCCATCGAGGTTTGTGAGGGTGGTCTTGCAAAGGTTCAACCAATTCGAGCCCTAACTCCTTATACCCTGACCTCATTGGGGACATGCAAAGAAAAATAGAGAAAGAGAAGATCACTTTGATACTAGTGATATAGACTTATGCAGGAATGCAATAGAATATAGATATAAAGATAAACACAGAGATACAGAAGAAAATAAATTTCATTTCATTAATATGAAAGAAACGAAATATGCTTGCATACAGAATGGAAGTAAACTAGTTCGGACGAAGATAGCTTATCTCTGAGAAGCGATGTGGCAGTTATCTACCTCTGAACTGTGTTACAATGAGGCTCAAAGGCCTATTTATTATTGAGAAACAATGGAAAACCCTAAACATCCAAAACCTAACCCTAGGAGATGAAGTGCCAAAACTATGGGCCCCATTGGGGTAAATTGATACATCAACTTCTCGGCGTTGTAACTTTGGCATATAATCTTTGTTTGACATGCACAATACCTCATTAAAAATATCTATCCAAAGACTATAAATTTCAACTGTAAACATTACTTAAAGACTTATGTTTTCCTGTTTTTCAAAAAAACGTTGTTTAAGGCCTCAAAATGGCTCCAGAAGTTTAAGACCCGAAAAAACTGCCAAAAATAGTAAATTGTGTTACAATTATGGAAACTGAAAAATTGAAAGAAACAATGGTGGGGGTCTAGGTGGAATAGGCATGTGGCCACCAATATCCACCTAGATCACCTTGGTTGACAGATTTCCAACACCGTCAACAGGCACCAACCTCGAAAATATGCATGCAGCTTCTCACTATAGGCTACAACCTCATTAAGGCACAAAACTCGAAAATATGCAAAAAGATGCTCAATGTAGGCTACAACCTGAGTGAGCTCCAACTTGTTGAAGGCCCCAACCTAATTGAGACTCCAACATTGATGGCTAGCGGGCTCCAACTTGCTTTGGGCTTCGACCTTATTGAGGCTCTAACCTTAGTGGAGGCACCCACCTACTCCTTCAACTCCTTTTGGACCTCTATTTCATACCATTTTCAAATTGGATCCATTGTCATCATTTATAATCATTAAATCATAAGTAAAATCAAATCTAGAAATACAACCTGTGATCACTATCAATTTCTATCACAAAAAAACTTGTCATGATATTCAATAACTATCATTGCAACACTTGCAACCTCTGTCACCACATTTCATTGTTAATCATTGCCATAAACTACAACCATTGTAATGATAATCATTTTCACAAACATTGGACACAAACTATTATATAAACCAGTGTCACTAGTTGTCATGATGTTTCCCATACTCTACTTCAACTTATCCATCAATCTAGTCACACATACTCTATCTTGAAAACTCATATTTTCCCTATATCCAAAACTTCTACGACTCCCTCAAAACATATAAAAGTTATTATGGCCATAAATAAGTGTCAATAAGACATTACATACTCTTGGTTACATCTATCTCTAAGCCTTTATTGCCCAAATTCTTCTGAAATCTAATTTGGACCAATAATGAGCCCAAAAATCCATAAAAACCAAATAAAATCTTACATTAAATTAAGTACTCCAAAAAATGTCCCATTCTGGGTGCGCTTCTACACATTGTCCAGATTTTGTTTTCGGTGAAATAGAATGGCCACCATTAGTCTTCTAATCGTTCTACAAAACAAACCCAATGTGATATGAAAAAATGTGTTGACGTGACTACCATTAGGACTCAAGACAAGCTCTAGGCTAATACAACACAGATGCACCACCAACCAAATATGTGCAAGTCTGTTGGGTTGTGTTATATTCTTTCCATGACTAACCTACGTAGTGAACCGGGGGGTTAGAGGGGGGCGGAGCCCCCCCTTCGTTGCGCCGATTGTGCAGCAGGGGGGACGGAGCCCCCCCTTCGTTGCGTCGATTGTGCAGCAGCGGGGGTGGAGCCCCCCCTTCATTGCGCCAATTGCGCAGCAGGGGGGGCAGCAGCCCCCCCTATCCGGGGGTAGGTAGCCCCCCTTTACGGGGTCCGGGGCAACGCCCCGGGAAAAAAAAATTTGGACCCTATATTAGGTTGGGCGAACCTACCTATGGTTTTCGGTCCATGGTTTTGGACGCGATGGTTTTCAATCCATGGTATTGGATGCTTGGACATGTATAAATATGTATTGTAACATTGAAAGGAAAATAATGAAAAATCAAGCTGGTAGTCCCAGTTTTGGGATCTAGTGGGAAATCTCTATGTATATGTGTTTTATGTGTTATGCTCTCGAATTTTTATTTTTCCTATGATTTAGAATTCGTATGCAGGTAATTTCTGTACGGGGTTAAAACCTACAAAGTCTAGGGAGCCAAATCATCTGAATTTGTAATGATTGAGGGTATGGCCCTCATGCCAAACCCTTTTACACTATACACCAACATATTTTATTCTACCTGAACGATGACGTGGAATCCATTGTGGTCAATGCCATGTGTGTTTCATATTGCGGCCATAACTAAGGTCGTTGATGCGAGTTCGAATTGATCAAAAGTACAAAGTGCCGAACCTCTTCACTATTCTCTGAAACCAAACAAAACATCAAATTAATTTCTTCACCGAGACTTATTCTACCAATATGACCATTGATTTCTTATTGCTTTATTTGAGCAACTTGGGCACATATATATAATGGTTCATGGTCCTGAGATTGTGGAGGTCCAACCCAGGGGCCCATGGATTTAGCTTATACAATAGGGTCGACATCCATTAAAATTCAAGTTGTGTAATGGAGGGCCATGCCCCTCCCTTGCGACTATGATTTAGTGGATTCCATGCAACGTTCCTTCCACCATACAACCATTCCATACAATCGGTATTGGTGACCTCAACACACTACCATTGAACCATGTGACCACAATTTTTTTTGCGCTTTAATTCTACCTTTTAAACTCAATGCCTTGATCCCATGTAACCAATACCTATGATCAGGTCCCTAGGGAAACGTAGCCATTTGCATGATGATGTTTGCATGACAACAACAAGCCATGTGGTATCCCATGAGGGGTTCCACGTGTCACCCATTTCTATCCTCTCTACCAACCAAAACTTTCCATTTGTAATTACCACATGGTAGCTTCTAGTGATGTCACATCAACATGTCGATGTCACTGAGTGACATGTCATCTACGTGTATAGATATCTTGTGATATTTTTCTATGTGTCAGCCAGTATGAGCTTTCCACATGTCAATTTGAGGGAGGCCATGGTACGATTTAACCATCAATTCATCATGTCATTTTCCTTTTAGTTTCTTCATCCATCTATTAGATGTGTCAGATCTTGGAAAGATGCATAATCTTTAACATTATTAATGTCATGCATGTTCTACTAAGACCAATAGTTGATTGGGTCAATGGACCATAGATGTGCTCAGAAGGTGTGCACTCTTTAATATATTGATGTTTTTTCCCTATAGTTTTGGTTTCCAACTATGGTGGATTCTCAAATGGCTATAATTTCTTATCTGAGGAGTTTTTCAGAGCAGGATATACCTTTGGAAAGGTATCGACAAGGTTTACACAACAACGTAGTTTTTAAGATCATTAAGACATCATAACTACTTCAAAAACTTAAATAACTTCAATCTCCTTGATCTTCATCTGATGAGATCATATAAGAGACATAATTGTCATATTGCTTCATAGAGTGTATTACTGCTTCCTTCAGCATCCTCTTCAACCTAAATAACATCTTGTTGCCATCGATGACAACACAATGTGCAACAATCTCCCCCTTTGCCATTGATGGTAACATCATCAAGCATTGATGGTCATTGATGTCAACAAATCAAAAAATCCCTATTTACAAATGCCTTCCTCGGATATTGTCATTATCTATATCAATCTTTGTAATCTCTTCCCCTTTGACATCAATGGCGAAGGGTCACAAATATTTATGAAAACTACCATGTTGATGGGTGAACATAATCCTGCAAAAAGTCCATAACTTGTTTATGAATGATATTGTGGACATGATTAAACCATTTTGCGTCCCTACTACTATAAAGTCTCCCCTTGATACTATGCTTCCATTGTTACTCATAACTATTCCTATACATTTTAAAGTCTCCCCCTATCATACATTGTTCTCAAAGTGCTTTACCTACATAGTATTGCTTGCTTTACCACTCCCATCATTTGTCTAAGATATTCAAAACTTTCCCTTGGAAGCGGTTTGGGAAATATATCAGTAATTTGTTCCTTAGTTGCAATATATTCAAGTTTTACTGAATTCTCCACAACTTAGTCACACATGAAATGATATTTGATTGGGACATGCTTTGTTTTTAGTGCATGTCATAATTTTTTGAGATATTAATTGCACATGATAACAATAGGTTGATCATTATGTTCCTGAATATCCTTCAAGACTTGCTTCATCCATAGCACTTGAGTACAACATGTAGCTACGATAATGTACTCTACGTCAGTAGTGGATAAAGAGATAGAATATTATTTTTTGCTAAGCTAAGAAACCAAACAATTTACAATAAAGAATGTTCCTCCACTACTAATTTTCTTGTCATACATGCTTCCATCCCAATCTACATCATTGTAAGATTTAAGAGTAATATTAGTTCCTCTTGGATACATAAGCCATAATCTGGAGTGCCTTGTAAGTATTTGAATATTCCTTTAACCACATTTACATAAGATTCTTTAGGAGATGATTGAAATCTAAGATTACTATAAGCTAAGCCTCTATTGAAACTTTGTTGACAAAGGTAATTATCTAATCTAGAGTACCATGCCCTAGGAGCCTACTTCAAACCATACAATTCCTTCCTTAGTTTACATACAAAATATTTGTGTTTGGTTAACTAAAATCATTCTAGCTATTCCACGTAGACCTTCTCCTTGAGTTCTCCATTTAGGAATATTGACTTTACATCCATATGATGTAATTTGAACCCTTTGAAATATGCAAAAATATAAGGACATTCTAATGGCCTCCAGACAAGCCATAAGAGAAAATGTTTGATCAAAATAAATGTCTTCTACCTGTGCATAACATTTGTAGACAAATCATGTTTTATTTCTTACCACCTGTCCATTTTCATCAAGTTTATTTCTATACACCCATTTGGTTCCAATTACATTTTTTTAATTGAGACATCTTCCCAAGTCTGATTCTTTTGAAGCTAGTTCAATTCTTCATCCATGACTTTGACCCAATATTCATCCTTGCTAGCTTGAGAAAAATTCTATGGTTCCATGAGTGACAAAAATTCTATGTTCTCTTGAGATGATGTACTTGAAAGTTTTCTTCTGCTTTTTATCACCTACATTTTTCTTTCCCAAAATATTATCATCCAGATGATTTTTTGTACGTACCTAGATGGAGTATTTGTGTGCATAGGCTCATGTTCTTCTCTCTAGACTTCTTCAAATTCTTTATCTTCTTGTTCTTCAGATGGGGATTCTTGAAATATATCACGGTTAGGTTGAGATTGAAGGAGAACTTCATTATACAGAAGTGATTCGTCTACTTTTACATCAATACTCTCAATAAATTCTCATGTTATTTTGTTATATCATATATAACCCTTGCTTTAATAGGCATATCCTAGAAAGATATGTTCATCGTCCCTACCTTCAAATTTCCCAATTTTTTCTTCATTCACCTTTTATGTAACACTTGCTTCCAAACACTTTGAAATGTTTGATTGTGGTTGGTCTTCCTTTCCATTGCTCATAAAGGGTTATGGAGCTTTTAGTTATAATTTGAGCCTTGTTCAAAGTATACACAGTTGTATTTATTCCTTCTTCCCATAATTGATGTGACAATTGAGCTTCAAAAAGAAAAGCTATTGCCATATCTTGAATTGTTCTATTTTTTCTTTCAACCACACCATTCTATGAAGATGTCCTTGCAATAGTGAAGTGCCTTTTAATGCCATGATTGTCACATAATTGATTGAATTTGTAGAAGGTAAATTTTGCTCCTCTATTTTTCCTTAAGCAATTAATCTTCAAGTCCATTTCATTTAATATAAGAGCCTCGAAATTCTTAAATTTTTCAAAGGCTTCATATTTTTTTAAGAAATCCAACCCATGCCATTCTTGTAAAATCATCAACACACAACATAAAGTATCTCTCACCTTTTAGAGTGTGCATCATGGTTGGTCAGTAGAGATCTATGTGAATAATTTCTAATGGTTGGGATGTTGAATACTCTTTTGCTTTGAAGAAGGCTTTGGTTTGCTTCCCAAGTTGACATGCTTTGTAAAATTCATGGTGAGGCTTAGAAATCCTAGGCATATCTTTAGCAACTTGTTTTCTTGTGATTTCTAAAAAGTTTTTGAAACTGAAATGTCACAATATTTTATGTCATGGCCAACTTTCTTCCATTTTTCCTACACAAATTTTTTCAATCTTTGATTGATCTACTATGTATATGTTTACATTTGTTCTAATAGCTCTTACTACCAAGACACTAGTCTCTGCATTCTTTATTTCACATATTTTGGAGTTGAATATTACATCAAAGCCTTGATCACACATTTGACTGATGCTCAATAATTTATTCTTCAACCCTTCTATATACAACACATCCTAGGATTTGGTTTTTCCATTGTCAATGTTGATTGTTCCTTTACTAGTAATATGTGTTGATACATTGTTTCTAAATTTACTTTACCTCCATATGTTTCCTTGATGTTGATATATTTGCTTCAATACCTTGTCATATGTCTTGATGAAGCACTATCAACATACCACTTTTTCTCTTGCACTTGGGCATACAAAATGAGATCACACTTTTCTTCCTTCTTTTTCCATACTTTGAGGGAACTCCTTTTCCTTCTTTGGTTTATTTTACAATCCCTGACCTTGTATCTAAATTTATGACATAGAAAACATTTAATGTGACTTTGCAAACAATTTCTCCCATAATCACAATCAGTTGCCTTATGACCGAATGCATAACATAGAAAACAAAAAGTATAAAAGAATATGTGGTACATGAAGGATTGTTTTTGTTGCTTGTTTTGGTAAGAACATCTTCTTGAATTTCCTTGTTGATAGCCTTATTGCATCTACATCTTCCTTGAGATGGGAAAATATGTCATTATTCTCCTCTAGCTACTTTTTTGTTTCCCCTGGTTCTTTCTTGACTTGATCAAACTACTTTTTCATGATTTCATTTTTCCTTTTAACCTCCTCTAAATCAAATTTCATAATCATATTGAATGTTGCATCTATTAGGTTCATTAGTTTTCATCGTCAAATGTATTTTACATATATTTTAATTTTTAGTTTTTGAATAAGTTGAACCTATGACCATTGTTTTTGTCATAGTCTCAAAGGTCATTGTCTGACATTGTCAGATTTCTTTCATAAAGGGTTCACCAAAAGCATGGAGTGTCAAGCTAATGTGATTCATAGTCGCTGCACAACCACTGCACAGGTGGGTATCAACCATTTAGGAGGCTTGCAAGAGTTGGAGATCCTACTTAAAGAGTTCTACACCATCACACGGTCATTTCAAGCCTACTCATTTGATCCATTTTTCCAGATGAGGTGTGCAACTATATAGAGCATGGAGTGCTACTCATACTATTTGTTGCACAGTGTTGTGCAAAATACCATGTTTTAGTCATCAATTTGAAACGATGATTCCAACCATTTGGAGCCGAATTTGAAAAAACCAAAAAGGATTTTCTCAAAAAGAATCAATTTCAGCACAGGTGTGATATATCGGAAGTTTCGAATTCATCTTTAAGGCTTATTTTTCAGATTATGTATTTTCTTGTTTTAGTCATGATTTTGCAAAACAGTTTCTGAGGAGCTAAGGAATAATTTGAAGAAATAGAGAGATTTTTCTCTTTAAAACAAGATCATATACAAAAACCTATCTCATATTTTACACAGGTGCTACTGTTTAGGAGTTACATGGTCACTTGGTGGACCATATTCGCAATTTTTGTTGACAAAATGATGAAATTTCTGGATTCCAATTTGAAAATGTGGAAATAAATAGATATACAGAATGATGATGGTGATATGGATAGAAAGGAATGGATAGGTGTCAGAGAGGTAGATAAGATAAAGTTAATTTTATCAAAAAAGACGTTTCTGATTTTTTTAGCTTTATCTTAAATTTTTTCTTTCAAAGATTGATGTTTCTAAATTGAAAATGACTCGATCCTCTCAAGTGGATGAAAGATACATTGTATCTTATTTTGATTGTTAAATATGCCTAATGTATTTAAATTGACCAAAATAAGATAAAAGGGTTGGCATTTGTAGAGAAGGATTGTGTATGTTTTTTCTCTTGCTGCAATAAAACTATCAGTGCAGGGATTTGACACTTTAGCTAAGATTCTTGTGGTATGAGTTCCATGTTTATGTGACCTCTATTCCCTGTGTCTTTATTTCAATTTTTCACTTCTAATTGTTTCCAACACAGTTATTCATAATTCATTTATCTTAATGCTCTCGATGGCTTCTCTTTTTCTGAACTATAATGGAATTCACTTTAACTATGTGTTCCTTTATAGTGTTGCTCTAGATATTTCATCCTCAAATATATGTTTTAGAATTTTAATTCATGCTCTGTTACATATTGGTTGGATATCTCTGTGTAATTTCTAGTCATTTTCAAAACTCATCCTATGTTATAACCAAATGTTGTGACTTGGAATAGTACCTATCTTGCCTCTGTTTTCATAAGCGTCTAATATGAAGTTCTGATAATTTTATGTAAAACTTTGAAAAATGAATCCATGCCTAGTGAGCCTCCGTCTCAAGTCCATCAATCATTTTCATTAAATCAAATTTATCTTTACAGACCTAGCCTCTGTAAAATGTCCTTGAGCATTTTTTATTACATAATTTGATCTTCTTTCAATTGAGGGAGCCCCCTTTGGTTGGAAAATGTCAATGTTCTAACCAAAAGAGGTTTGTGGTTACCTCTAGGATTTCTCTCTTCAGCCTGGAGAAATTTTCAGAGTGCTAACATAGTGGTGCCATTGTTGGGAACCGAACAAAATTTTTTTATTTTCCTCAAGAAAGATTATTAAAGTTACAGATCTGGTTGTTGACAATGAAAAGAAAACAGACACAAAAATGCTAAACCATTCACCTGGTGACTCCAAAATTCAAAGAATCTAGAAGACAAACATTCACAATGACTTCATTCATTAAAGGTCAGTAGTTTTCATAATTACTAGTGATTTTTTTCAAAATGGATTCTGCAAGAACGAATACTAGGTGTGCTCCTATGGACAGATCTCATATTCCTGGTTTTCATATCTTATGTCTTATGTTAATTGGTCAACCTATCTCCCAATATTCAAAGATGGAAAGGGAGAAGATGTTGCTCTGCATTTAATTAAATTCCACATGCATGTACGTAGACTTGAAGTTAATTTTCATGAGGATACATTAATGAAAATGTTTATGGCAACCTTAGAGGATAAAGCTAGATCATGGTATGAAGGTTTTCCAGCTGCAAGTATTTTTTTTCTCACAAATTTCTATTCAGTATTTTGTACAAATTTTAAACAAACTTATCCTTCTATAGTGTTGATAGAAATATTTTGTGGAAAATTACATGATCTGTTTCAGCTCATGAGAATTGACATCTATGATCGGGATGTAATGACTGATGAAATTGAAGAAGCCTTGCTTGAGTTGTCTTTTCCTCAAGAAGAAACATAAGAAGTTTGTTACCTAGATATTTAGGTAGAGACCAACAGGTAACAATTTGTGCAGTTGCAGATGAAACTAACAAGCCAGAGGTTAATGAAGAAATGCAGCAAACTGAGTCAGATCAAGAAGAGGAAAGAAGTGAAAATGAAGGGGTTGTTCTAAAGCCTCTTGCATAGGAATATTTTGTTCTAGACGATCTGCCTCCAGTTTCTAAAAATGAAGAGTCTGTTGAAGAAGAGCAAGTTTTCCTAGATGAAGACATCAACACTGTGGATCAAGTGGTTGCCTTAGTTGAAGAGAGTAAAATTGATGAACAAAGTGCTCATGTGAAGGTAACCAGTTATGTTTTTGAAGATCCTTTTGTTGACCTCTTGGAATCATTGAAAGAAGAGGTTTGTCTTCTCATGGCCAGTTTGTTGCAAGATCTATGGAAAGATGTGGTATTTATGGACTCTGGTTCTAAACATCAATTAAATTGATAGTTGTCACTCACTTTTTTCTTCTACCTACTCGAGGAAAGTGTGAGCATAACTTAGTAAAGTAGCCATTTTATTGACTGGCTACATTGAAGAGAATAGATCACCTAGTGTATATACTTTCAGCAAGTGTGGACAATTATCATTCAAGTTCGAAGCCCGAGGAGAAGGCCCCAAGACTTTGGTGTTGTGTTGTCAATTTTTTATTTATTTTAAAGTTTTCAGCTTTATAATCAACTATTTAGTCGAGTTTTAGTATTTTTATGTTTGAATCCATTGCCCAATGGTCTGAATAGGCTACTATTCTGCAATTTTTATTCTTGGCACCTCACTAGGAGGCTGCCATCCTCATTGGAGCCAAACTTAGGGTCACTAGTTTTCATCGTCAAATGTATTTTTCATGTCCTTTAATTTTCATTTTTTGAATAAGTTGAGCCTATGACCATTGCTTCTTTCATAGCCTATAAGGTCATTGTCTGACATTGTCACATTTTTGTCATAAGCGGTTCACCAAAAGCATGGAGTGTCAAGTTAGTGGGAGTCATGGTCATTGCACAACCGCTGCACAAGTGGGTATCAAACATTTAGGAGGTTTTCAAGAGTTGTAGAGCCTACTTAAAGAGTTCTAAACTATCACACAACCATTTCACACCTACCCATGTGATCCATTTTTTCAGAGGAGGTTTGCAAGTATACAGAGCATGGAGTGTTACTCAGACTATTTGCTCCACAGTGCTGTGCAGAATACCCAGTTTTAGTCATCAATTTGAAATGATGATTCTGACCACATGGAGTCAAATTTTAAAAAAATTGAAAGAGGTTTTTCTAAAGAACAAACCAAATCCCAATAACCTCTTCCAGTTTCTACACGCATGTCATAGATCGGGAGTTTCAAATTCATATTTAAGGCATATTTTTCAGACTATGTATTTTCCTATTTTAGCCAGGATTTTGTAAAATAGTTTATGAGGATCTGGGGATGAATTTAAAGAATGTGAGAGAGGTTTTCTTCAAAACAAGCTCATATACCTAAACCTATCTCATATTTTACACAGGTGCTATTGTTTGGGAGTTACATGTGTCACTTGGTGGACCATTTTCGTAGTTCTTGTTGACGAAATAATGAAATTTTTGGATTTCGTTTTGAAAATGTGGAAATATATAGATATCCAAAATGATGTTGGTGAAATGGATAGAAATGAATAGATAGGGATCAGAGAAGTAGATAAGATAAAGCTAATTTTATCCAAAAATATGTTTCCATTATATTTTTAGCTTTATCTTAGATCTTTGCTCTCAAAGATTGATGTTTCTAAATTGAAGATGATTTGATCATCTCAAGTGGATGAAAGATACGTTGTATCTTATTTTGATTGTTCAATATTCCTAATGTATTTAAATTGAAAAAAATAAGAGAAAATGGTTTTGATTTGTAGAGAAGGATTATGTATGTTTTTTCTCTTGATGTAAGAAAATTTTCAGTGCATGGATTTGACACTTGAGCTGAGATTCTTGTGGTACGAGTTTCAGGATTTTGTGGCCTTTGTTCACTGTCTTATTTCAATGTTTCACTTCTAATTATTTCCAAGACAATTTTTCAGAATTCATTTATGTTAATACTTTGGATGACTGCTCTTTTTTTGAACTATAATGGAATTCACTTTAACTACGTTCTCCTTTATATTGGTCCTCTAGATATTTGATCCTGAAATATATGTTTCAAACTTTTAATTCATGCTCTGTACATATTGGTTGGATATCTCTGTATAATTTCCAGTTATTTTCAAAACTCATCTTATGCAATAACCAAATGTCGTGACTTGGAATAGTACCTATCCTGCCTCTGTTTTCATAAGTGTCTAATATGAAGTTCTGGTAATTTTATGTAAAACTTTGAAAAATGAACCCATGCCTAGTTACCCTCCCTCTCAATTCCATCAATCATTTTGATTAAATCCTTTTTTATCTTTATAGTCATGGCCTCTATCAAATGTCCTTGAGCGTTGTTGATTACATAATTTGATCCTCTTTCAAGCAAGGGAGCCCCTTCCGGTTGGAAAAGGCCAGTGTGCTAACCAAAAGAGGTTTATGCCTCTAGGATTTATCACTTTAGCTTGGAGAAATTTATGAAGTGCTAACATAGTCGCACCATTATCGAGGACCGAACGAAAGTTTTAATTTTTCCCAAGAAAGATTATCAAAGTTTCAGATCTGGTTGTTGACAGTGAAAAGAAAAAAAACACAGAAAGGTTGAACCATTCACCTGATGACTCTGAAATTCAAAGAATCCAGAAGATCAAACATTCACAATGACTTCATTGGTTAAAAGCCAGTAGTTTTCAGAATTACTGGTGATTGTTTTCAAAATGGGTTCTGCAAGAACGAATGTCAGGTATGCTCATATGGATAGATCTCATATTCTCAGATTTCTGAATCATATGCCTCATGTTAATTGGTCAACCTATCTCCCAATATTCATAGATGGAAAGGGAGAAGATTTTTCTCTGCATTTAATTAAATTCCACATGCATGTACATAAACTTAAAGTTAATTTTCATGAGGATTCATTGATGAAAATGTTTATGGAAACCTTAGAGGATAAAGCTAGATCATGGTATGAAGATTTTCCAGCTACAAGTATTTGTTCTCTCATGGATTTCTATTTAGCATTTTGTATAAATTTTAAACAAATTTATCCTTCTATAGTGTTGATAGAAAGATTTTGTGGAAAATTAGATGATATGTTTCATCTAATGAGAATTCGCATCTATGATAAGGATGTAATGGCTGATGAAATTGAAGAAGCCTTGCTTGATCTCTCGTTTGCTCAGGAAGAAACATAAGAAGTATGTTGCTTGCATATTCAAGTAGAGTTCAACAAGTAATAGTTTTTGTAGCTGCAGATGAAACTAATTAGCTAGAGGTTAATGAAGAAATTCAGCAGATCGAGCCAAATCAAGAAGAGGAAAGTAGTGAAAATGAAGTGGTTTCTCTAAAGCCTCTTGCATAGGAAGATTTTGTTCCGAAAGATCTACCTCCAGTTTCTGAAAAAGAAGAGTTTGCTGAAGAAGAGCAAGTTGTCCTACATGAATACATCAGTGTTGTGGATCAGGTGGTTGCCTCAGTTGAAGAGAGAAAAATTGATGGACAGAGTGCTCATGTGAAGCTAACCAATTATGTTTTTGAAGATCCTTTTGCTGACCTATTGGAATCATTGAAAGAAGAGGTTTGTCTTCCCATGGCCAGTTTATTGCAAGATCTATGGAAAGTTGTGCTATTTATCGATTTTAGTTCTCAACATAAATTAAATTGTGAGTTGTCACTCTCTTTTTTCTTCTGCCTACTCAAGGAAAGTGTTAGAAGAACTCGGTCAAGTAGCCATTTTCTTGATTTGATACATCAAAGAGAAGAGATCACCTAGTGTATATACTTTCAGTGGGTGTGGACAACTATCATTCAAGTTTGAAGCCCAAGGAGAAGACCCTAAGACTTTGGTGATGTTTTGTCAAATTTCTGATGTGTTTTAAAGTTTTCAGCTTTGTAATCAGTTAGTGAGTCTATTTTTAGTATTTTTATGTTTGAATCCATTTCCCAATGGTCTGAATAGGCTACTAGTATATGGTTTTTGTTATTGGCACCTCACTAGGAAGCTACCATCCCCATTGGAGCTAATGTTAGGGTCATTAGTTTTCATCGTCAAATGTATTTTCCATGTCCTTTAATTTTTAGTTTTTGAATAAGTTGAGCCTATGACCATTTCTGTTTTCATAGTCTCTAAGGTCATTGTCCAACATTGTCAAATTTTTGTCATAAAGTGATCCAAGTCCGAGTGTGACAAAGGACCCTTCCAAGACCTTTTACTTTCATGACGTGTTAAATTGCATTTTTAAAAGAACATAAATGAATACATCTGCATTTTGTAAAGAAGAACATGACAATCATCAACACATGAAAAAATAAGCCATTGATAACAAAGTTCATCCAAGAGGGACTACGTCTCAGGGCCCCGATGTTAAGATGGTGTAGGCCACTGCATTAAGTGTTGTCAATAGTGATGATGTACATAAGAGGTGATGTCGCTATCATACAAGGAAAATTCCCTCACGTAGGAGTGGCTCCAAGAGATGTTCTGCTACAGCAACTCTTAGTCAAAAGGACTCCTATCAGTATGACATCAACTCATGCATGATGAGAATGAGCATCCTGCTGACATGGCATAAAATGGATTTCAATGCAATCATACATGGAAACACATGAGTATCCCCATCAACATAACAATAAAGGAAACTCAAACAAAACATGGCAAATCATGACAAAAAGTACATCCCACAAATGAGTTCGCATCACATCAAGCAGGAATCGTGAAGACAAGTAAGAAACAAGATCCCTCATCAAACATCAAATAGGGCTCTGTGCAACACAATGCATAGAAAAATAAGTACATGAACACACCACATATACCTCACATCTAGGGGGTCATCTGAAGAAAAGGATGTCACGCTGCTGAAGTTGTTCATACCATCGATCTCACGGCGTCGAATCGAATGGAAATGACTACTCGCACATGAATGTTGACACCTGCACTCCACTTAGAAAAGTGGCCGAAAAATAGAATGAGAAAATGGAGAATATGAACACACCATCAGATTTTTGGCGTCGAATAGTGCAAAATCGACAGTCAAATTTCTGAATTCTGAGAAAGTGAAAATCTGGGGCTTAAGGAATCTTTTAGATTCCCCATAGATTCGTCAAAGATTCCCTCCTTCGAGGCCTCTGTAAATCGACAGCTCAGATTGAAATTCTGACTGCGCCATCAGGTTCCTGTCGTTGATAGGTGTAATATCGACATAAAGTTTGTCCAATTTGGACACTACAAAAATTTCACCCTCCTACGAATTTTGCCCAATCATGGTTCGCCTGTGTTTTTCTCAAGTTCATGGTTCCACCTGAAAATAAATTAATTAAAAATTCACCTCGATTTCCATGCATGCTCCTGCTCCTCCATGCTACTTAGGCACACTGGTGAAATGAAGGTTTATATAAATTTGAGGGCAGATAAACCAATGAAGTTGTTTGGCAAATTAGTTAGGAATTTGAATAAGAAGGAGGAGGTCGGGTGGTCAAACCCCAACCCCTCCATTTTAATATTCCATTTAAACTGAATTAATAATTTTAGGGTCGGGTCCGCATTGGCAGCCCACCCCTCAACCCTTTGTAACTACTTGAATAGGCAATGTTTGTTTTGTTGCCACATTTAATGGGTGTCGTTGGTACATGCAATGGCGCATTATTTTTAGCGTTTGGTGGTTGGGCCACCCATGGTGTGAGCTGGCCACATGGGTAGGCGAGTTCGATTCTCGTCAACCCATTAACATGTATGGTAAGTTTTTTAAGGGGGCGTGGGCCAGGTCAACTGGAGGTGGCCCACCCATTGCCCTATATATATGATATGCGGTGGGTTATGTGGAGGGCTCGACGGGGTAATGGCCACTGAGACATTTAAATTTAAAATATTGTTTAAGGTTGCAGGAGGGCTGGTGGGGGTCGCAGCTTGTTGGCCTGACTTTAATTAATTTTTATGTCATGTAGTTTTGGGGTGTTTTAGGGGTGGCGGGGGTGGTGGCCCGCCACCTCATAGATATATATATATATAATATATTCTATCTATAATATATATGAATAATAATAATATATTTAGTGTGATACTTATTATATATTATTATATATAATAGGCTTTTTTTTAATTTTGTCTAACATAAAGGTTATTAGACAAATTAAAGTGGCAACAATTTTGCCCACTTTTGGGAGCTAGGTTTCATGCTCCAGGGTCGGAAAAACCGTAGGTCACTTAAACCTGGCCCATAGTCCAACTTTGACCAAAATTTTGACTAGCTCGTTCTCCCTCATACGAGCTCGGATTGACGAACCGTTCACACCGCTGTGATTAGGACGGCGAGATCTACGCTCTATTCATGGTTTGAAAGCATTTTGATCACTTTGATTTTCGAGCTTCCATAAGCCCCCTTTGTCTTGTGTGTGTCTCTGGAGAGCCACCTGGATCATAAAGGGTTCACCAAAAGCATGGAGTGTCAAGTTAATGGGAGTCATGGTCATTGCACAACCACTGCACAGGTGGGTATCAACTATTTAGGAGGTTTACAAGAGTTGGATAGCCCACTTAAAGATATCTACACCATCACACATCCATTTCAAGCCTACCCATTTGATCTATTTTTCTAGAGGAGGTGTGCAACTACAAAGATCATGGAGTGCTACTCAAACTATTTGAGGCACAGTGTTACGCAAAATACCCTTTTTTAGCCATCAGTTTGAAACGCTGATTCTAACCACGTGGCACTAAATTTCAAAAACCTAAAATACATTTTTCTAAAGAATAAAAAAAATCCCAATAACCTCTTCCATTTTCTTCACAGATGTCATAGATCAGGAGTTTCGAATTCATCTTTAAGGCCTATTTTTCGGACTATGTATTTTCCTCTTTTAGTGAGGATTTCGCAAAACAGTTTCTGAAATCTAGGGAAATATTTGAAGAATTTGAGAGAGGGTTTACTTCAAACCAAGCTCATATACAAAAACCTACCTCATATTTTACACAGATGTTAGCATTTCGGAGTTACATGTGTTACTTGGTGGACCATTTTCGTATTTTTTGTTGACAAAAGGATAAAAAAATTGGATTTCAGTTTGAAAATGTGGAAATGTATAGATATACAGAATCATGTTGGTGATGTGGATAGAAAGTAATGGATAGGGATCAAAGAAGTAGATAAGATAAAGCTAATTTTATCAGAAAAAAAAGTTTCAATTTTATTTTTAGCTTTATCTTGTTTTTTGCTTTCAAAAATTGATGTTTCTAAATTGAAGATGATTCAATCCTCTCAAGTGGATGAAAGATACATTGTATTATTTTGATTGTTCAAAATGCCTAATGTATTTAAATTGAAAAAAATAAGAGAAAAGTGTTGGGATTTGTAGAGAAGGCCTGTGTATGGTTTTTCTCTTGCTGTAATAAAATTATCAGTGCAGGGATTTGACACTTGAGCTAAGATTATTGTGGTATGAGTTTCACGTTTTTGTGGCCTCTATTCACTGTGTATTTATTTCAATTTTTCACTTCTAATTGTTTCCAAGACAATTTTTCAAAATTCATTTATGTTAATGCTCTGGATGAATACTCGTTTTTCTAAACTATAATGGAATTCACTTTAAGTACGTGCTCCTTTATAGTGTTCCTCTAGATATTTGATCCTGAAATATATGTTTTAGAATTTTAATTCATGCTCTATTACATATTGGATGGATATCTCTGTGTAATTTCCAGTTATTTGCAAAACTCATTCTATGCTATAAAAAAAATTTGTGACTTGGAATAATACCTATCCTTCCTTTGTTTTCATAAGTGTTAATATGAATTTCTGATAATTTTAAGTAAAACTTTGAAAAATGAATCTATGCCTAGTGACCCAACCTCTCAAGTCCATCAATAATTTTCATTAAATCCTTTTTTATCTTTACAGACATGGCCTCTGTCAAATGTCCTTAAGCATTGTTGAATACATAATTTGATCTTATTTCAAGTGAGGAAGCCCCCTCTGGTTGGAAAAGGAAAATGTTCTAACCAAAAAAGGTTTGTGGTTGCCTTTGGGATTTCTCTCTTTAGCCTAGAGAAATTTACGAAGTGCTAACATAGTGGCATCGTTGCCGGGGACCGAACGAAAGTTTTGATTTTCCCTGGGAAAGATTATCAAAGTTGACAATCTGGTTGTTGACGGTGAATAGAAAAACACACATAGAAAGGCTTAACCATTCACCTGGCAACTCCGAAATTCAAAGAATCCAGAAGATCAAACATTCACAATGACTTCGTTGGTTAGAGGTCAGTAGTTTTCAGAATTATTGGTGATTGTTTCCAAAATGGGTTTTACAAGAACCAATGTTAGGTATGCTCCTATGGATAGATCTCGTATTCCTGGTTTTCTAAATCCTATGCCTCTTGTTAATTGGTCAACCTATCTCCCAATATTCAGAGATGGAAAGGGAGAAGATATTGCTCTGCATTTAATTAAATTCCACATGCATGTATGTAGACTTGAAGTTAATTTTCATGAGGATTCATTGATGAAAATGTTTAGGGCAACCTTAGAGGATAAAGCTAGATCATGGTATGAAGGTTTTCCAGCGACAAGTATTTGTTCTCTCATGGATTTCTATTCAGAATTTTTTACAAATTTTAAACAAACTTGTCCTTCTATAGTCATTGTGTTGATATAAAGATTTTGTGGAAAATTAAATGATCTGTTTCAGCTCATGAGAATTCACATCTATGATCAGGATGTAATAACCAATGAAATAGAAGAAGCCTTGCTTGAGTTTCCTTTTCTTCAAGAAGAAATAGAAGAAATCTGTTGCCTGGATATTCAGGTAGAGTACCAATAGGTAACAGTTTTTGCAGTTGCAGATGAAACTGATCAGCCAGAGGTTAACGAAGAAATTCAGCAGACTGAACCGGATCAAGAAGAGGAGAGCAGTGAAAATGAAGGGGTTGTTTTAAATCCTCTTGCATAGGAAGATTTTTTTCTGCCTCCAGTTTCTGAAAATGAAGAGTCTATTGAAGAAGAGAAATTTATCCTAGATGAAGACATCAGCGTTGTGCATCAGTTGGTTGCCTCAGTTGAAGAGAGAAAAATTGATGAACGAAGTGCTCATGTGAAGGTAACTAGTTATGTTTTTGAAGATCCTTTTGTTGACCTCTTGGAATCATTGAAACAAGAGGTTTGTCTTCCCATGGCCATTTTGTTGCAATATCTATGGAAAGTTATGATATTTACAAATTATGGTTCTCAACATCAGTTAATTTGAGAGTTTTCGCTCTCTTTTTTGTTCTTCCTGCTCAATCAAAGTGTGAGCAGAACTCATTCAAGTAGCTATTTGATTGGTTGGCTATGTTAGAGAGGATATCACCTAGTGTATTTACGCTCAGCAAGTGTGGACAACTATCATTCATGTTTGAAGCCTGAGGAGAAGGCCCTAACACTTTGTTGATGTGTTGATCTAAAAATGAGATCTTAGACTAATATTAAGGTATTACAGACTCATGTGCATGGATTTTCCTATATTACTTACTGCAATGGATTGATAAGATTGCGAATAATATAGACAATGAGCAGTTAGAGAAACATAATAGACAAACACACATAACACAACAAGTTTAATATGGAGTTTGTAACAACCCTGAAATAAAAACATGTAATTAATTAGATTAATCATGTGATAATCAACACGCAATTTATCAACTAATTAACATTAAATTTCAAAAAAAATGTGAGTAGAGACAACTTACATGTGGCGATGATGTTTCTTACTTGTGATTTCAGGGTTGAACGCTAGTTGAATTCTACTAACTACAACAAAGTCTTGGGGACAACTCTCCACCCAACCGTAGGCTCAATTGCACAAAATCTTGCTACAACTGGCCAACCCCTAGCCCTCAATCAACGTATTACTGCCAGGGATCCTTTGTCTCACAACACTATTCTCCCAAGAGAAGGAATAATGGAATCATCGAATGATGGAATGCCTCTCATCTTCCTCCCCATCTATTAAATAGAGAAAACATTGGAAGGGGAACCACATGCACACACTCCATGTGTCAACATGCAACTTTACTACTTTCTTGTTTTATTCTTTTGTTTTTACTTTTTGATAGCTTTATTGATTTTTACTACTTTCTTGTTTTATTTCTTTTGTTTTACTTTAATAAGCTTTCTGATTTTTACTATTTTTCTGTTTATTCTTATTTATATTATTTAGAGCAGTAATTATTTATTATTTTATTTTATTTATTATATTTATTACTATTACTATTTTTTATTTATTGTTTATTATTTATTATATTATATTATATTTTTTTTTTATTTTTATTTTTATTTTTATATTATTATTATTAATTAAGGGACATTACATATCCCCCACTCTAAGGAACTTCGTCCCAAAGTTAAGTTTTTTTTAATTTATTATTTTTTATTATTTATATTTATATTAGGGACATTACATTTATTTTGTTATTTATTACTTCATGAAATAGTCCCGACACCCTCTGTTGAACTAGTATAACCAGCAGGCATCGAAAGTTTCACAACACCCGAGAAATCCCAAGGAATGTCTGTCCTTTTTCCCACTTTCGGAATCAGGCATAAGCCTCCTCGGTCTGTATCCTAGTCCAAGGCTAGCCCCAAGGCTCACACCCGACTCAAACCTCATCTGCCCCAAGGCAAGCATCCAGTATGGTACTAATGACTCTAGGCATCTCGCAAGATTGGCCCACTCCCTCCACAACTCACTAAGGTGCACAACCCCAGGCATCGAAGTCCTTACACCCGCACCAGACTTCGGCATCCCAAAACAATACTAGGCACCTAGCCTTCAATATCAAGCACTTGGCCTCCTCAAGATGGTCTCATAGCCCTTCAAGAGCTACACAAGATAAAGGAACCACTGGCATATGTAGTGTTGATTGAGTTTGTCCCCAGCCCATATGGTGTTACTTATTCTCCCTCGTGCGTATGGGCTCGCAAGAGATCATCAAATAAACCGGACCTCTCGGCCCATTTGTGGAGTCCTGTCAATAATCACACCTCAACATGAAACCAATGCATTAGCTATACCATCATAGTATCATAGAAAATAATCCACATGCCAAGTATTGCATGTCATCATGATAACATTCATTAATGCAACATTATGAATAATAACGAACTGCATGCTCATGCATGTCATAAATTTGTATGCAACTATCACATGCTTCACCTCATGAAATACCATCATAAGTGATAACATCAACATATTTGCATCAAAGACATATCATGAATTCACATAATAAATGAACCAAATGTCAATAAACCTCATATTATAGCATCATAATTCCTATGCCACGTTATGCATATCATATGCATCATGAGTATTCAACATTAAATATCTATCATCACGTAGTAAATGAATATGTCAATATACCTCAACATAACATCATAATCATAATGATACATCATCACTATAAGAACCACATGTGCATCATTATCCTCCTACCATTATATCACGAAACCAAATCATAGTGTACGATTTAGATGTATCATAAAGTTTAAACAATAAAACATGATTTAGATGCTCCATAAAAGTATATGTCTTAGCTAAGTAAGCACTCCTAATTAGTTCACCACATCTTAATCATCAAGGATTTGTTGTCATCGTTAGAAGATCATATTCAAAGAGTTGTGTTCTTGCAATAATGGACCAGAGAAATGCCAAGAAAACTGCTATCGCTAAAGGACAATGAGAACAACAATCCAACCCAAATAAATAGTGAATAATATGATCAACATTCAAGGAATGTTATCTCTATGTTTTTAGATCAAATTGAAACCATAAATAATGAACAGATGCAAGTGGCAGAGTCAGTGATTTTGCCACATAAACAACGATCATCTAAAGGTAATAAGATATCAGAGTTTATACCATTGTGAATTGGAACAGATTTCACTATTTTAGAGCACTTCAAATGGTGATGATGTTACAATTGTCAACATCAATTATCAAATACTTCAAGCACTATGTAAACTATGTTTTAAAATGAACCGTGGTGAGTAGTTACACCAGCATTAAAGATTTTTTCCTCCACAAAAACATGCCAGTATACCATATCAATAGTGCTCAAAAAATTTAGGGAAAATGCCATCCAATGTGGATTGAATCATGTGGATGTTTTTTACATAGATGATTTGAGGTCTGGAGTTTAAATGAATCTATGTTGGTATATTGTTTCTTTACAAGAAATGAATGTTTAGGATGTGAAATTCAATCGTTTACAATGTTCAGAGATGACCATCATTCAAGATATGTTTAACATCATAACATGGTATCACAGGATTCTCAAGGCAAAATTCATGTGAAAATAAGTTGATAGACAGAAAATATACCGATCTTTTAGAGAATTATACATCGTCAATTATGGGTAGATTATCACCATCCACAAGTTTATTAACTATGACCATAGTAAGAATTCAGAATTTATAGCCCATGAGGATGTAGGAAAGCATGCACCTCAACTACCCTTTTAATAATTCGCAAATAAAACCAATTCACTCATAAAAAAAACTCTCGGACAGTGATTCAACAGGCCTAAGCAAATTTGGTGGGTGACATCAGGCTCAAGAAGTAGGACATCCATATGAAATCAATCCACAATATTAATATGTGAAAAGTGTGTTCAACGTGAAAAACATCTCTAGGATTGTGAGAATAAACTATATGACCTTGACTTTTTTCTATTCCTTAGACTTAGATGTTGCGGTCCTTAAAGAAACAAAACAGTCACTTGAACCAATCAATTGTTAGCATCCATTAAAAGGTCATTCAAGAATTATAGGGTCTGTTTGATTCTTAATGGCGTTTGGATGGAATATGTTGCTAAAAATCATGAGTTAGAACATGCACATCCATTCATAAATAAATTATTGAGCTCAATGAGGAACAAGACCGGTATTCACCATATTTTTCCAAACTTGAACAACAGTAACTCACTTGAAATGATAGCAGACTATGCATCCTGGACTTATCTTATTTAATAGAGGGTAGATCCGGAAATGAGTAAAAAAAACGAGATCTACCCTAGCCTGTGCCAAATTTAATTGGTTTGTCATGAAAGGACTAATTAGCAATGATATAAATCAAAGTTTTATAAGATATAACAGTTTAAATAAACTGAGATCCAGAAACCTAGTCAGATAAAATGGAGCAATGAAACCATTAAATTGCTCAATAAAGAGTGAAAACAAATTTAAAATTTAGTGAGAGTAAGGAAACAAGGAAACAACTGAAAGAGAACACAAGAAAATTTGTGTTCATTTATTTAGCATCTACACAAATCTATTCTTTCCTCTATAAATTTCTTGCAAAGTTAAATGGTGCCAGGTCTCAAATGGTCATAAGGGTGAACTATTTAACTCAGTTAATTACGAAACTGTGATTGGGTTTCTACATTAGTAATGAGAGATCAGTTACATAGACACCCCGAAACTCTATTTAAAGAATCGATTTCAATTGAAGAAAATTCATGCAACCAGAGAATGAAATAACAACAATAAATTAATTCTAATGCAAATCAGACATTTAATCAAACAAACTATTCCAATCTATACGATTTTTCCATTGAGACTAAAATATACTGTAAGGCTTTGAGTAGAACACATTCCAAGGAAATACCCGTATCATACCAAAATGAGAAGCTAATATCCAAACAATCTAGCATGAATTGTTGACTAGTACTTCATCATAATGCAATCGCAGAAATTTTACAATGTGTGAAAAGGGCACAAAAAAAAACAAAACCATTTATGCAGGCTACTTATAAATGGTCTTGCCAAAAATGATATGATCCAAAAGAGGAACAATTGAGGAAACATGCTTACAATCGAATGTATGGAACCCTATATCTATAACCTGTCAATTTTAATGAACAAGCAACAGAAGAAGCACTAAAAGTACCAACTGAAAGGTTTTTTTTTTTTTTTAAGATCTGAACCCTGTAAGCATTTCATGAAGCTTTCAAAAAACTTGTAATTCTAAAGAAAAGTCAACAATACTCTGTGTAAAGCAAGCCTACCGTTATTATATTTAATTTTTCGAAAGAATAAGCAAATCCCTATAACCCAACAGGTAGCAATAATAATATATATTGCACTACTTCGGGGCCATATAGAAGCTCTAAATACACGCAGTACTGACATATCTAACTAAAGAGGATTAACAAGGTCACTACAGAAAATCGTTTGTAACACCTTAAATACACGCTACTACATGTCATAGCAAACGAATATTTAACAAGGAATTGTAATTAAATTCTTGTTAAAATAAGACAATTCCAAACTCGGAAGTTTTCTACATTAGATATTAGATCAATTTTTTATTTTTTTAAGATGCCCATAGGCCCTAAGGGTTGAAACTTGGCTTTGATACCATATGTAACAACCTCGAAATAAAAACATGTAATTAATTAGATTAATCATGTGATTTATAATCAACACGCAATTTATCAACTAATTAACATTAAATTTCAAAAAAAATGTGAGTAGAGACAACTTACCTGTGGCGATGATGTTTCTTACTTGTGATTTCAGGGTTGAAGGCTAGTTAAATTCTGCTAACTGCAACAAAGTCTTGGGGATGACTCTCCACCAAACCGTACGCTCAATTGCACAAAATCTTGCTACAACTGGCTACCCCCGAGCCCTCAATCAATGTACTACTGCCAAGGAATCCTTTGTCTCACAACATTATTCTCCCAACAGAACGAATGATGGAATCATGGAATGATGAAATGCCTCTCATCTTCCTCCCCATCTATTAAATAGAGCAAACATTGGAAGGGAAACCACATGCACACACTCCATGTGTCAACATGCAACTTTACTGATTTCTTGTTTTATTCTTTTGTTTTTACTTTTTGATAGCTTTAGTGATTTTTACTGCTTTCTTGTTTTATTTCTTTTGTTTTTACTTTTTGATAGCTTTACTAATTTTTACTATTTTTCTGTTTATTCTTATTTATATTTATTTAGAGCATGTAATTAATTTATTATTGTTTATTGTTTATTATTTATTTACTATTGCTATTTTTTATTTATTGTTTATTATTTATTATTTATTATTTATTATTAAGCGACATTACAGAGTTTGCCCAAAACTCTTGGGCTACATCTCCTAGTCTAGCGTTCAGTGGTGACCTCTCTAATATGTCTTCAAGAGCGGAGTTTTACAAAAGTGAGCTCAATTTGAGTCTCAACACAATAGATACAAAACAGTAGGAGTTTTACTTGAATCCCTCAAGTCTCTTTGAGTACACAGACTCTACCTCTTTCTCTTTGTCTCGGTTTTCTATCTGTCTTAGCACTACTTGCCCTTGTCTCTGTCATTTTGTGGCTTTTAAGCCAATCGGCACTGGTCTGTTCGTTTTCCCTTTTGGGCTCTCTAGCTTCCAGCCTCTGTCCATTCAAATCCCCTTTGAGCATTAACCAATCATGGTATAACGTCTTCAAGTATGGTGGCCACCTGTTATGAAATGGAAGGGACCATCGGTGCCTTTGAAATCCCCAAAATAGTCGTTCTTTGTTTACACAGAGAAATACACAAAAACACGGGAAAATCCACCCAAACATAGTCTATCAGACCTGGAATAATATCAATTCCGCCCTATAATCCCTTCGGATCCGTCTTTGGGCGCTATCGCAAATCTACCATTGATCTATGTGATCGTTGATCCAACAGTTGTTATTGATTTCGGGTGGCTTATGTGCCTGGAGATTACCCATCCGAAAAGGGTGGTTTTCTCTCTCTAGCACCTAGCCACGTGTCGGCCAGTGTATGGGCTCGGGCGGAGCCCGACCAATAACACTTACTGCCTAAGGCCCGCCTAAAATCCCGCTCGTTTCGGAACTCAAAACACATATCACTACAGATATAAACCCTTTCGGGTCTGTTTTATCACCCAATTCACATTTTCCTTTGTTTTTTCGTTTATTTAATGAAAATGTGATTTTACATAGAAAAAGCCCTTTTTTCGGAATTCAAAATATATATAATTTTATTTATAAACCGCATTGGACTTGGCTATCACAAGCTGCAAGTATATGAGCCCGGCTTCTTTGTATTGCTCTGATGCGATAATGTGATGCGATATATCGTAATCGCATATCACATAGTCCCCGGGCCGTTGGTAAGTGCTCCTTTGTATTATGCCGATGCGATATCGCAAATTAACCTGGGTTTTCGATCTGCACGCTTGATCGACGGTCCTCGTTGACTTGCGCTGGTCATTATCGCAACTGTCATATGGCTGTCTCCGATAATGTCAACTTGCCACCACCGATTACGATATGCCGATCAAATCTGGACCGTTGATCAGCCAAATCTGGCGGCTCTCGTGCAAAGTTGTTTAAGCCCCCGATAGCTCTGTTTTTCTCTGTTTCTTCATGTTTTTCACTCCTGATAGTGTAATTCGCCATTTTTAAAAGTTCATCCTTTGCGATAGTTTTCTTATTTTTGAAGACGTAGAGGGTTTTTAGGATCCATTTTGGATCACACCTTCTCACTAAAGTAGCTTTTGGACCACCAAAAGTTTGTTTTTAAGCATCGATCAAGTGAGGATACAACTTCCTCACTTATCCAATCTCTTTCCATCTTGCACTACTTGGTTTTGAACCTTTGATTCTGATTCTCAGGTACTCAACATCCCCTTTGCCCGTAGTTCTCACCTTCCTGTCCAGAACTGTGTCTTCGTGCAACTCATTATGATATTTAGGCAACAGATCATCAATAGAAGGCAACTGACTTTGCTCTTCAGGATCTTTAATCAATGAAGGTTCACATAGTCTCAAGTTCTCTATATTAATGACTGAATAGATATGCATATAAGCTGGCAAATCAAGGCGAAAAGTGTTTTCACCAATTTTCTCAAGTATCTTGAAAGGCCCATACCTTATTGGTTTCAGCTTCTTACCTTCACCTTGCATTCTATCTTTGCTGATATACAGCCAGACTTGATCACCAACTTGGAAGCTATGCTCAATTTGACGCTTGTCATGCCTTGCCTTGTACTTGGCCTGGCTTCTTTCCATTTATTTCTGCACTACCTGGTGAATTTCTTGGATCTGTTCAATAAACTTGGTTTCTTTGTCCACATCATTGTGTCTATCAACTACTATGTCTTTACTAAAGACAAAATCCAAGGGAGACATTGGTGTAAAACCAAAACAAGTCTCAAAAGGAGATCTCTGTGTAGAAGAGTTCTTGGCATGGTTGTAAACATGTTGCACATAACACAAATGTTCATCCCAAAGCTTGGGATGCTTGCTGCAATAGCCCTTGAGCAACTATATCACTGTCATATTGACCACCTCTATTTGGCCATCTGTTTGTGGATGAAATGTTGTGCTCTTCTTCAATCTGGTGTCCATCAATTGCCACAGACTTGACCAAAAATTCCCAACTAATTGAGAATCTCGATCAGATACAATGGAAGTGGGTAACCCAAAATGAACCCATACATGCTGAAAGAACAACTTTGTTGTTTGTTCAGTTGTAATCTACTTGTTACAAGGTCTTAAAATACACATTTTGTTGAACCTATCCACAATAACATATAAATAATCATGACCTTTTCTAGACTTTGGCAATCCCCCAATAAAGTCCATGGAAACATGGAATGTTAGGTCCCTATAATACTAGTGATTATCCCATTACTATTGTAGTTGTATCCCTTATTAATATTGTTGTGCCCCTAGTGTCCCCATATTGTTATTATTGTGCCCCATAGAATCCCTCTATTGTTATTTTTGTGGCTTTATATTATTATTGTTAGGTCAGCTGGGTTATATTGTGACTCCTTAGACTTCTATATATAGAAAGGAGGTTTTGTCATTTGAATATCCAAGAATTGTTCATTTGTGTAATGTAAAGGAGTTTGCCCCCTCAAAGAGGCTAAATTCTAAGGCGTTCAACTATCTTTTCTATCTTTTTGTGAGCTGGTTTCATAACATTTGGTATCAGAGCATTGGATTCTAGTGTTTCGCTGCTCCAAATAGGTCATCATGGCATTTTCGCTATAACTTTTTTTGTGCGACGTTTCAGAAGCTTAGAAAAACCCATTTGAGACGAAATCTCAATGAACCTCAGGTCCAAATTTCAAAGCTTTTCGCACTATATTTTCGGAGATATGATCTGAGGAAGTTGGTCTTTTTGCAAACTCCTGAATTGCATTCCAAACAGGTGACCTCAGGAAAATCATCATAACTTTCTCTCTGAGCATCGGATTGAAATTTCGTCAGAAGGTACCGAAAGAGGACGGACTATAGTTTCTTTTACATATTTTTCAGAGCAAAAGGCCAAAATAGTGACTCGTGGCACATCATACAAGTTCGCTCTACTGAACTAGTCTATAATCAGCTCACTGTCGGAGATTTGGCATAACTCTTCCCTGGAGAATCCAATTTGGATCAAACTGGTAGCAGTAGAAAGAGGACACAGAGGGCTACCGTAGGTCACAATTTAAGAACTGGATGATTTGAAATTACAAAGATACATCAGATTCAATATCAAGCTCCTACAAAGTGAAAAAAGGTGTGTAGTTTTTTTAAATTTTTGCATAAGCTTGGTTTGAAAAATTAGTTTGAAGGAATTCAAAGGGCATAGTAAAGTATTATTATCAATAATTGATGCCTCAAGGAAAGAAAATGCAAATGCCTAGTAAGAAACCTGAAATCTCTAGCATGACTTATGAAGAAGAGCAATAAATGCAACATGATATATCAAAAACACGAGACCAAGTGCAACAAGTGGCACTTGAACAAAAAGGAACAAAATCTAAGATGGATGGTTTAAAGAAAGATGTAGAAGCTAAGATGGATGGTTTAAATAAAGGAGTAGAAGCTAAGATGGATTATTTAAAGAAATGCGTAGAAGCTAAGATGATTGACGTGGAAGCTAAGATGGACGATTTGAAGATAGATTTGAAGACAGATATGGAAGATTTGAAGACAGGCATGGAAGATTTGAAGACAGATTTAACAAAGTTTCTATAAGAAATGCTTACTAATGGTGAAAGGGTAGTAAAGGGAACTCATGATGAGAACAAAAGAAATGTTAATCATGATTTCATAGACTCTAATGTTGGATCGAAAACCCGCCATATTCCAAAAATTGATATGAGGAAGTTTGATGGCAAGGATCCCACAACATGGATATTACAGATGGATCAATTTTTTGATCTCAATAATGTGCAAAACACACAAAAGGTACATATTGCAACTTTATATTTGGAACCAAATCAGTTTGTATGGTATCAATGGCTTTGCTCTCGTAAGCAAATTATCACTTGGGTAATTTTTACGGAAGAATTGACAGCACATTATGAGGATACAAAAGGCAACACTTTTTTTAGCCAATTGATAAGTCTCAAACAAAAGGGTTCAATAATGTAGCACATTGAGGAGTTCTGAAAATTGAACATAAGGGTAAAAAATATTCCAGAGGAGCATAGGATTGATGTGTTCATAAGGACTTTAAAGGATAATATCCAACATGATGTTTGCCTTTGGGAACCTGATTCATTAGAGAAGGCATTCAGGTTAGCAAGAAAAATGGAAAGCAAAATTATGGCAACCAGGAAGCATACCACTCACAACTATAAAGATGGAAGTGTTTTTGCCCTAGTCTTCCACAATCTATAAGGTTGACACCACAACAATTGGAAGAAAAAAGAGAAAAAGGGCTTTGTTACA